>VZRL01002368.1:211180-234886 GCA_013397895.1 Origma solitaria | reverse complement strand
TTTTTTTTTTTTTTTTTGCAAAATGAGTTCCCTAAAAGTTTTGGTTTCAGATTGCCTGAAATGATTTGCCCATCTTCAAATATCAGCCAATATCAGCCCAGTTTTGAGCCTTATTAGTGTAAACAAATGCAAACGAGTGTTTTGAAAAGCTTAACAGGAGTTTACTCTGAAACAAAACGCAGAAGCTTTCCTGCTTCCAAAGAGCTGCCACACCAAGGATCAGAACCTTCTCTTTCAATTTTGGTTAAAAATGACTTACTGGAAAAAGCAGCAGATTTCTGCAAAGTGCTTTGGTGCCAAGCAAACAGCATTTTACATACACACACACACACACACACACACATACACACACATCAACCTTAAATCAGAATTTAGCAAGACCCTGGAGAAGAGCTGGCTGGTGCCTGCTGGGGATGCCAGCTGAGGATGTATTTGAAGTCCTATCTGCAGTTAACATTTCCTGTAGTATGGGAAGCACTTGACAAGTTCAGAACACTGAATGAGAAGTGCAGCTCTGAGTCTATTGTTCTCGAGTTCCTCCTTACACAACAGCATGTGAACACTCAGCTGCTCAGGTCAGAGGCTGCACTGGTATTGGAGCAGTTTCAATGCTCACACCATGAATGCTGCAAGCTCCTGGAGCAGCAGGAGAGTGAGATGGTACCACTTGTGCCTCCTTCCCGAGAGATCCAGGCTGCCCAGGCAAGCAAGAAAGGTTGCTATGAGCTGATGTCACTGCGATGTCTCATGGCATTTGATAATTTTTTATGCCTATTTTTATTAACCCTCATTATAGAACAAAATCTATATTATTTATGTAACCAAAATATAGATCACGCTTGCTATAAATTTTACATATAGAAGGCTTTCATTAATCTTCAGTGCTGACTGTCTTATTGACACTGATTAGTGAGAAAGCAGACACTCAGAAAATACTAATTTAATAATAAGGTCTGCAGGATTCAGCAGTTTACTGAAATAATATTTTAGAAGATTTATTTTTCTTATACATGAAATCATTAAGGCAGTCTGTGACTCCTCCTGCAGCAATCAAGTGCCCAAGTCTTAGTTTTGCAACATGTTCTACTTCGTCACTGGAAGAAATCAATATTACTTCTACTAAACTCAATAAAAATATAGTTAGTTGAGCAAGATCAAACAGTTTCTCTGAATTTGCATCTGGTCCAAGTGGGATTCTAACTTAAAATTTACATTAACTTATTTTTCTAAATGTGCTGAAGATGAACACAAGCTGAAATATTTCTATTTCAGTTATGAATTATTTTCTAGCTCTCCCAGCTTTGATTAAAATGCTCTGATCTGGCTAAGGCTGACTTCAAGAAGACTCTGGGGCCTAAAATTAGAAATATAATTGGTATTTTAGGAGATAAATTGCTGAATCAGAAACTATCTGGTGTCCTCCTTAAATCCAGTATGCCCTTGGAATTTTCAAAAGCAGAGGCCTGCAGGCTAGGCTGTATTTTTGGAGGCAGTGGTTTGAAACAGAGAGGCCACTTATTTCAGAATACCTTGCTATACAAAGTCTTGTATTTTTGTTTTATTTGTTGTCTCTGCTCCGATGTTCGACTTGATAAGACTTCAATAATTTTCTTTTCATCAGTTCCTGAAAAAGAAGTTGTGCATAGGGATTATATAATTAGGAATCTAATGCAGAGGAAAGAAAATGTGACCTCTAAAGAGAAAAAAATCCTTGTACATGTATCCCCAGTGGTTCCACCTTTAGGGTTTGTAGCATGTAACATTTTTTTGAGGATAATTTTAACTGTAGTCAGATAGAATATTCAGATTATTAAACAAAAGTTTACCATCTCATGCTGTTCATATCAGGGAAATTGAGTCTTCTATTTGAGAAGGTCAGACACTGCTCCTAAAATCTGGGTTATGCCAGTGCCCACAGGCTGATATACACATTTTTGATGACAATACTTGTTTGAGTAGTCCCAAGGGATTGGCCACCAGGTCCAGTTTATTACACATGTGAATACTGTGCTGGCACAACAGAACAAGAGCAGTGGGGCAAGAGGCTGGAGCAGGTGAGGATGTGTTTAAATCAGCTTTATTAACCCAATGCCTGGATGTAGTCTGAAAAAAATTGCTTTTAATTTTGCTAAATGGAATCAGGAAGAGGAGCTGGAACCAACCTGGATGGTCTCAGTCTCTGCTGATGCTGTTGTGCTTGGCAAAAATCTGAGTGAAGTGGGAGCATGGAGCATCACAAAGGGGAGCTGACCACGCAGCCCCCTCCAGGGGAACAGCCCTCAGCCAGCTTTGAGCTCTGGCTTATGCAATGGAATTGGAGAAGGTTACTAAAGGCAGTGACCTTGCTCTTGTACTTCTCTTGCCCTGAGCCATATAAGCAGATGTTTGCACATAAACAGATGTTTGCATATAAAGAGATGTTTCACTAAACAGAGCTGCTGGAAGGCATTTGTTACAGCTAAAAAGAGACAGGACCACAGTGATGCTACCTGGATGTACAAAGGACACAAGAGGGCAGCTATTGCATTAACACAGGTGTCCTGGTGCACTTCCATCCGAGCGCCAGCAGCCTGAGCCAGGCGTTATTTCTTTTGAAATTGAGAATGTGAGCCAGGACAGACATTTGAGCCAGCTTGTGATGGGCACTGCCCAAATGCCCATGGCATAGAAAGGGTTTAGATGGCAGAGCAAAGGCATCAGGACATATGCCAGGTCTGCTGATGCCTGCACATCATGCTGCTGGTCACTGCCCCATCTCTCCTTGTGCTCTGCCATCTGATGCATTTGTGTTGCCATCTCTGGGCTCTGTGCTGTGCCTCATCTCAGGCTTTTAGGAGCAGGAACCAACAAGGGTTTCTGAGTAGCAACCAGCACAAAGGATAAAGATACAAATGATGCTGGTATTCAGCAACAGCTGATGTGTTTTCATACCTCATATCCCCACCAGGTACATGCAACACAACTTTAGGGCATCTTAGATCTTCCTGCTTAGATCTGAGGCAGAAGGCATGGTCCTGTTTGATAATGTTGGGTTAAACTCTCAGTAAGAGTCTTCTGGGGGAACTCTCTTGAGGGGGCTCAGTTGATAGGACAGGAACAGTTCCTAAAATTCAGCACTTAACTAGCTGATTCTGAATGTCATTGCTATAGCAGGAAGAAATGCTTAAATACATATTTACTGTCCAAATACCTAAAGTGAATTAATAACTTATTGATCGTGTGTGCTACTTGGATGTTCTTCCTCTACTGAACATTGTCACCTCCATGGACCTTAGGATCCCATCAAACACTATGCATTTCTCACTCATGTCAGTGCAGTCAGGCAGCTTACTTCAAGCTACCTCAGAAGATGGTGAGGGACAGTATTTTCAGTTAAAAATCACTGATGAAGGTTGAAATCACTGTAAATTCCTTTCAGATGATGGAGCTGCAGTGGGCTCTGATGAAATATGGAGGTGATGATGTTCTTTACTGGTCCTTGGAGGCCTGAGAAAGGATATATAACCATGACCTTAATCTGACCTGACTAGCTGGACCCTGTGACTGACAAATTAGTCTTGGCAGCTTGGTGTTCCTATCACAGGGAACAAATATCATGTTTACCCTAATCCTCTGGAGCCATGCAATTAACAAACTAGATCTCACCAGTCTTTGAGGAACAAGCTGGCTTCCCTTTCCATTTATATTCATGAATGTGAATTTTCTTTGAGTCAGTGTGTGACAGAAAGCATAAAGATTACCTAAACCTGGTTGGAACAGTTGGTTTGCCTTAAGTTCATGTATATGCACTTTATAATATTGAATTGCCCTTTGTACAAAATCCAAAAGATCTACGAAATCTTTCTTACCTGCTCCTTTGCAGGCACTGTGTATTTTCTTGGCATCTCGCTCTGCATCAAAGCCGTGATGGTGGCGCTTGTGGGTTGACTGGGAAGACAGAGGCACAACAGACACATGGGAAACAATGCTGTGTTAGAATGACGGCAGTTTGGGTCAGGTTCTTTCTTAATCTTTGTTCACACCATCTAAAGCTTGAAGTTCAGGCTGGGCTTTGCTGAAATACTGTACCTATGACTAGGGCTCCTGCAATGGACCCACAAATAGCTGTCACCACCTGACACACTCTGGTCTGTATAACTTTGTCACTATATATATGTATATGTCACCACACATAACATGTCACCACATGACACACATGACCTGTATAACTTTGTTCTGCCAGTTGTGACTTGTTCAAATAATATAAGGGTAATAACTTCATACTAGGCATCTTCATGCCGGATCAAATACTATTGGTTTGTACCACTTTAACAACAGGCTAATACAAACACCTTATCAAAAGCAGGACCTATCTCTGCAGTACAGATGTAAGTACTGGGAGATTAAAATCACAATCAGCTGAATAAAAACTGGTCCTGAAAACCTTTATTGGGTTGAAGAATTCATGCAAGCAAGATAACTGGAGATATATAATGTGATAAAGCTGGGGGATTTTGTTGTTGGGGAGGTTTTTCTGTTTATTTTTTCATTTTGGCAAAATAATACATGTGGCTAGCTTGAGCTAAATTTACAGAGACAGGGATAATAACTCAAAGTCCACAGTCACAGCAGCAGTTTACAGCCTGACATATCAATGTAAACAGAAAACCACGTCTGCTCCTTCTAATCTGACAAACTGTGAATCCAGGGGCTGAAATGCTGGTACACCCTCCATTCTGCTGTTTCTCAGACAAAGGTAGAATTATCTGAGGTCAAAATGACAGCAGCAATTTCAACTCCTCTAATATGATTAATCAGATATTTTAAATGCCCGAACTCCAAAACAGTAGTAGAAAATAGGTCCTGGGCTCTCAAGTCCAGTAGCCCAAGTCAATATGCACACTGCAGACTCGGGGGTCTAAGTGGGCACTGGCAGTGCTTTGGCATTTCCATTCCAATAGCAACACGTGGAGCAGGCTGCCTGCTTTGCAGGGCTGCCAGGCACTGGCACCACCACTGTTAATTAAGAGTTATGACACCCCCGGGCATGGACAGTCTGCTTTAAACCCTTCTGAAAATGCCACCGGCCTGCTGAGGAGCAGAAGGGGTTAAATGGCTGATTAACCTCCTTGTCTCTGGGGATAGCACAGGGCAGACACACTATTCCTAAAAGACATTAGGCGCACTATCACTCTGCTTGTGGAATAAAGAGAATTTAGCCATATGGCTCTGGGCCATGCTCTTCCACGTACCCATCTGACCAGAAAAAAATGTGTTTTATTTAGAAGTATAGACACAGCCTGTAAGTCTATTTGTTCGAATTCTTCAAAAGTTTCATGCTGTGATCTACTAGTTCTGGTAAAAGAGCTTCAACTCTGGCTAAAGGGGTACTCTGTCAGTTCTCAAGGAGGAAAGCCCAAATCCAGTCCCTACACTGATTTACCAATGTCCCTTTGTTATTGACTGAAGCCATTTAGGTACCTCTTTTTCAATGCAGTTAGCAGCTAGGACACAACCTACTGCTAATGGTAGCTGAAAACTGAAAGTTATTTTTACAACTATAACAATTAGGTACAGTAACAATGCAATAATTTCTCTTCATCTCTACAGCACAAGGTAACATTTTAATTGCCACATCATTACGACAAATGTTGCTTTTAAAGATGTATCCTACTGTATACTCATACACATTTTCCTAAACCTTTCAAACAAGGTGGAAATAGTTGCATATAAGTAACTAATATTTTCTAGTGAGAGATTTTATTTAACAATCTTCAAAACTTCCCAGGTGTTTGGGTCAAAATGGAAAGGGGAAAACACAAAGTTAGAAAGCAGATGCACTGATAACTATTCGAAATGAATTCCATTCACAGTTTTCTATTATGGCAGAGTGTAGGTGCTTCTGCGAGGGCATCATGTACAAAGGAAACGTACTGATAGGCTGAGAGAGCTGGGGCTGTTCAGCATGGAGAAGGATCCAGGGAGATATCATTATTTTGGATCTGTACTGTTAGTAATGTTACGGTTGATTTTGCTGTCTCTATTAGGCAGCCAGTGCTGAAGTTATTCTAGAGTTGTTTGCAAAGTAAACCAAAAGGACCAAAGAAGCAGCTGAAAAAAAAAGGAGAAAATTCTGTAGCACAAAATACAGAGAAAATTACTAACATATCAAATGTAGACATTTGACTACTTTGCAATTATCCAAGTGCTATTCTAATTTACAGACTCAGATTCCCTGCAACAATAAGAGTAGAGAACTGTTGCTTCACTTTCACTGTCTCCTGACCTGGGACAGAAGTTGCACTGGTGAGAAGTGAGAACAAAAAGGCTTCACTTGGCATTCTCTCCCACTTTTCAGACATTCAGCTTGGGCAGAAACACCTGCACAAACACACAAAGGCAGGAGCTGGTTTGTCCTTTGCCTTGCCTTGCCCACCAGCAGTGCTGGGCTGTGGGAATTGCCCTTATCACTGGTGCTGCTGCCTCTGCAGCTCCCACTGCCCCAGCCCGACTAAGTGCACCTGGTCATGGTAAGGCCATGGCAGGACATCGAGAGGGTGGTTTGCTCTCTCCTGTTTTGATGGCTGGTCAGTTATCCTCGGGGTAGTGAGCCCCTAATTCCTAGGTACAACTTGTATTGTAGGTGTTGTGTTTGTGTGCAAGGAGTTTGTGTAGCTCGGATGCAACAGGTAGGAAAATGGTACCACCAGAAACTGAAACAATATTGAATATTTATGATTATTCATAAAGACGTGAATACAGAAACATTCCTTTTTGAGGGAAAAATCATGCAGAAAGGAAGGAAGGCCTGTTTTGATGTTCAGGACGTGTTTGTTTCAAAGCACCAGAGGAATTTATTGAGTCAGCTCTGCTAAAGCCTCTGTCTTCAAATAAATCACTGCAAAACATTAAATGATGTGCCTGGGGGATGCCATTCTTACGGTACTGTGTGTAATACTAGCATCAGCTTTATAGAGAGAAATCTGACACTGTGGGTAAGTGACTGTCAAGGCCAAATCCTGGGTCATCTGAGAAGCACTGCCTAAAATTCACTACTTGCTGAGTCCCATCCTTGACCTTCCCACTGACATAGGTTCCCAATGCAGAAGAGGGAGAGCTGTTTCAGAGCTGTTCCACTCCTTACCCTGTGAATTTTGACAGGTAGATTTTCCTGTAAGGGATACATGGCAAAATCAATTGATGTTTAATACCATTTGTAACTTGTAGTCATTTTTCTTCTAAAAATATGGGCAGAACCACTTTAATATAGTTCTTTTTTTAGAGTTAGGACTTTAGATTAGATTTGAGCAGTTACTGACTTACAAGTGTTCTAGCAAATTTCATGATAACATGATGTAGAGTCTGAAATATCAGGTGGGCAAACTGCAAACAACCTTGAAGCTGGAAGTAAGGTGTAAGGGAACTTGCTTACACAAATTGGTCTTGCTCCATCTACTCATTTATTTAATTGTCTTCTAAATTCTCTCCAATAGTTCTATATTAATTAGTGTGACGAGAGTTCTGATGGTAAAAAATGTTTTTTCACTTCCAGCATAGTTGTATTTATGGTCTGCATTGACTTGTTTTCTCTTATCCTGAATAGCTTTTGTGTCACTCAAGCATGTTTTAGACAATAATCTGTTTCCCTTGCAGTTTTGGCTATAATTGCCACAGATTTATTTCTATTAAACTGGACAGTTTGTAACAGTTCTAAAACTAACTTGTTTTAAAGCACACTAAGTAGATTTTCCTACTATAAATTACATTTGCCTTTAGGGAGCTGTAAGATGAGTTTGTAGTTAAAGATGATCTGCAATGCTTAGAGAAGCATTTGGAGTTTTTCTTTGATGTTTCAGCATGTGGAGCCCTTATGGCGCACCAATAAACAATTTAGCAAAAAGGTCAGCAAACCCAAGAAGGACTTGGTGGGGTGGGGGAATCTGATGGATTCAAGGCATCAGTAGTTAGCATTGGTGGGTTGCTGCAATGCATTGCAGACACTTCTGAAAACAAAATCTAGTATCTTCCTCAGGCTAAAGACAACTATATTTGCAGTAGATACAAAGTGCTCATCTGTCAGTAGACAGGAGCAGAAGAAACGCCACCCGGAACATGCCAGATAGTTTCCCGTATTGCAAAAAGTGCCCTCCCTGAAAACAGCTGCTAATACAGCTTGAGCAATCACAGCTATTTTTCCATTGCCATCACCTCATGCAGATGCCACAAGCCTGCTCAGGAACAGGTTTATGGAGGAGTACTGTCAGAACAACAAAAAGAGCAGCTGCTTGGAGTGCTGGTCACCCACTGCAGCTCTAACAGAAATTGATGCTGATAATGTACATGGATAAATGCCAGCACAGACCCTTACAAGAAAATCACTAGGAAGAGCCAGCAGGAGAATGGCTGCTGACCAGAGGAGATGAGATGCAGCTCTAGTAGCTGTAGGCAGAGCTCTAAAAAGAGCTGGATTGATCCAGGTATACTGAGTGCCTACCCCAGTCTTCTTTTTTCCAGGTCCAATTTATGTGCTTTATGTAGTGGATGTCTAACTTCAGGCTTCTCTTTGGCAGCTGTTTTTCATTTTAATCTGGTTTAACGGAAATAAAAATTAAATCTCAAAGTGGCAGCACACAGAAAGGGCAGACTGACCCAGCCATGCTCTTTACAGCATTAACTCATGCACTTGAGTGGGGTCAGGAATACAGTTTAGGGCAGTATTTAGTTCTCTAAACACAGGTCCCTGATGCTGTTAGAGATGTCCCAGGGTAAGCTGCTTGCTGCCTGTCAGACATCAGTGGTCTCCTGTGGGCCTGCACCCATCAACCTGATGTGGATGTCTCACATACCTGAGAGCATCAGCAGTGGATACTGGAGGTGGGCTACACAATCAGGCCAGAGTTTTTCCACCCATTTTCTTATTCTTCACATATATTTAATGATGTTAAAAAAATGAATTGGAGAAAAATGAGGTTTTAAAAAAAATGACATAGACTAGTTCCATGTGCAACAATCTGAGCTTTCCTGTCTATCAAGCAGGTGAGCACCAGCAACCTCTCTGCCTGCTTTCCCAGAGATCTACAGCTCATGTCTGCCTGATTTTGGTTCCTCTGCTGCCTACTGTAGCTGAAACAATTCCTGTCATGGGCACAAGCACAATGGCCCAGCACTGTGTGGATTCTCTGGTGTCTTACAAGGGTTGAGTTCATGTCTCAGTCTTCTCTTCAGGGGATTTCTAATACACTCTCTCTCATCTCAAGATTTCTGAGAAACATAACAGGCACTAATAATTTTGAGATTAGCACCCTGCTGGTAAGTTAATATAAAGTTGTCAGGTGGGTTCAAATGTTTTTAGCTAGGATAACAGATACATACACATTGCAGCATCTTGCATCCTCTTGCATCCTATTTCTTTGGGAAGCCAAGTCCCAAACAATCCATAATGTCCCAAAGGTGAGGACAGGAATACCATAAAAACAAACAAACAAACAAGTCAAAACAATTGAAAACCCATCCCAGATAGGAAGCTATAGAACCTGTTGGGATTTCTCCCTTCTCACCATGCACAGTAATTGAGCCACCAGTTCAGAGACCTTCGAGGAGCTCAGTCTCCAGCTGCTGAACCAGTTCTCCAGCTCAGCACGGTGAGAGCTGTCAGGACCAGTTTGGGCAGAGCTTCTTATTCGTCACATATATTTAATTATTGCTGTAGGCAATGGATAAGTAAGCTGACATCTCAAGGTGCCTTCCAGTTCTATGATTCCTGTCTTTATCTTTTGTGTGGAGAAGAAAATTTATTTTCTCTATCTACCAGGAAATATTCCAAACCATCTAGTCCCCCTGTCAGCATGACAAACAACAGGACTGGGGTGTGCATCTCATTGGTTAAACTGTATCTAATACACTTGGATCACAGGAGACAGCTTTTGGCAAATCAGCACCTACATGATTAAATTTTTATAAACACACATATACTCCAGATTCATTATTTATCTTGGCAGAAGTGTTTAATGAGCTATAATGCAACTGGAATTCAAGGTTAACTAGACTAACAGTAATGATTAGGAAAAAAAAGACATGTTCTTAGATCTTGTGGTTAAAACCTTCTAGTACACATCACATGTTGTCAGGATAACATCCTGTTATCAGAAGAAACTCTGAACTCCCACCCAAAGTAGTCTTAATGACAGCCCAAACCTCATCACTCTTTTCAAGCATTTCTGTCTGTTGAGAATAAAACACAAGAACAAACATAGGAGTAGGCTGTTGTATTTTGATCCTGATCTTCTTCCAAAGACAGACTGAAAACAGGACGCTATGTTTGTACTTCATCAATAGTCTGATTCACTGAAACAGACATTGCCAGTCATAATGATTCTTTTCACCTTCTCACAGTGCTACCTTAGGCCCCTCTGGACTGTGTCAATTTTTTTGATAACAGTGGAAGACATGAGCAGAACTAACTCAAACTATCCTATAGTCCTATAACAGTAATAGCTTCCTACTGCTAGATAAGGTATATTATTCTTTTATGAAAATAGTGTCACCTTATTTTAAACATATGTACTCCTAATAGAAAATGTTTTTTCCTGCTTGTGTCAGTTAATGATGCAGTTGAGACTGGAATGAACACCAACAGAGAGGAGGTCAAGCCATTTCAGTGGTAACATCCAACGTGCCTGACAAGCAACACATCTCCCTCACCCACAGCAAAGCCACATCTCACACATGCATGGGAGAGCTGTGCATGGGACAGCTCCTGGAGTCAGCAGGCAGAAGATTGCCCCTCCACCAGGAGCCTCCTGCTTTGCCATGGGATGGATGAGGGCCCTGGGCAAGCTGGCAATGGTGCCTGGTGACCTGTGGCTGCTTTCTGTGGCAGCAAGGCCCTGGGACACTGGCACAGCCCTATTCTTGTCCGGCTGGGCATGGGGCTGCGAACATTCCTGGGGGATAAAAGGTTGACCTGCTCAGAAAGCTCAAGACCATCAATCAGAAAGGGCAAAAAAACAGATAAAGCCCATTTCATTGCAGTGTGTGGGTACTCCCATGAGAAAAACTTCTAAATATTAGAGCTCTTTAATATAATGGATAAGCAAAAGAAACAAAGAGCAATTACTGGTAGGCAAGGTCAGGTCTCATTTAACTGGGAAAGGCCACTCAGGTTGGGGATATCTCATCATGAGCAAATGATGCATTCACCATCCTCTATCATCCTTGCACCAAAACAAGGGATTCTTCTGTAAGCTCTTCTTCAGTAAAGTTCAAATAATGGGGCTCCATTAATCAGGCAGGAATTTATGAGAAATGCAAAGGATTTTAGCACACAGGTCAGAGTAGATGGGCACTAACATTAAAAAAGAAACAGAAGCAAACAGCTCTGGTGTGTTGGCAGCAGGGCACCATCAGCAAGCACCTGGGTTTGTGGTGTGGTAATAAAAAGGTGGGGTTGACAAACACCTTTTGGACAAATCAATTGGCAAGTACAACCTTAGGACAATGTGTCCTTTTGTCTGCAAGGTTCCTTCTCCTGTTTTGTAAAATATACCTCTCATTTTTGTTTGTTTGAGCGTTTTTCTCAGTCAACTACAATATGCAGCTGGGAAATTGCCATCTGCCTCCTTGATTGTTCAGAGAATGGTATCATGTCTCTGAATGCCATCTGCCATCTGCCAGCCAGGCTGTCACTCTCCCAAATTCTTGCAGCTGTTTTATGTCTAACAGCTGCATGACAGCAACACACAGTCAGCTAACTTGTTCCTGATGGCTTGTGGCTATGAGGATCAAGAAAATTTCTATATGAATTCTGTATTGGATAATACAATATATGTAAGTTTTACGGATTAGTCAACAGTCTTTGCAATAACTCTGTTACTCTTTCTGAACTGAGAGGTGCAACCCTTAGTTTTACATCTAGGACTAAACCTACAGTGACAACAAGATCCTAATAGAATTAGTCATATTTACTTTTTCCTATTAAAAACAAGTAGTAATAGTGAAGATAATTGCTCTGACAGTTATTTAAATTGCAAAATTAAAGCCATCTTTCTCCTACAATGTCCCTCCTGTTTCTAGTAGCTGTTAATATATCATCTCATAGTACCTTATGATTAATTTTTTTTGATTCAATTTATCCATGCTCATCACCATGACAGAGAAACCAACAATTAAGAGAAAAATGTAAGTTTGGGGTGGTTTTCTCATGACTAAATTTTATACTGTCCAGTTTTAATGTTTTCAAAAATTTTTGTGGCTGATGGAACACCTTAACACAGAGTACTTTTAAAATCAGTTAGCTACCAGAGCATCATTCAGTGGGAATGCCTAAGTTGCAAGACTGCAGCTTTTATGTCTAGAGAACTCAATCCAGATGCTTAAATACAGAAAACTCTGAGAATGTGTGAGAGCACCTGTCACCTGCATGGGGCTGGCAGAGGGGACATGGGGCTGACAAGGACCTGACTCACCTGGTGGGGCTGCTGAAGCCAAGGCAGGAAAGGATGCTAGAAATCTTCAGAGACACCATGCCTGTGATTAGACATGAGTCATGCCTGACTTCACTTCCTTTGATTACTTATCTTGCAAATGGAAGCCATAAAAAATGCAAACAAATGGCTTTATTCACCATGGATAGATCTAGTGTTTCAAGTTGGCAATAACTCTTAGTTATGATGGGGGCAGACTCCTTTTATTTTATTGACCATAATACCTGGTTGGAAGACACTTGGAAAACAGCATATTTTGTTGCTTTATTCAGCTGTGATACCAGAATTTTGCCTCCAATGTTCTTATGTCTTATTCAAAATTTGACACTCATTACCTCCACTAAGACTTGCGATGGAGTTAACCTTGATGGAACTTTCCTTGATGGAAATTCTTGTGTATGGCAGCATGAAAGGTAACGTGACTTAAGAACACCTACACAGGGCTCAAATCCATGGGCAGAATCTTTGGGAACATCGTACTGACTCTTTCATGTATTTTAAAGCTCAATTATTTAAAAGGAGAAGAACTTGAAGGATATTGCACCCCATCAGGGAAGCCCCAAGATGACATGCTTCACATCTTGGTCCCTTCATTGTTTCTAAAATATATCTCTACATGATGCATTATCTAAACAGCATCTGTACACTCACAGACACACAGAAGTGCTGTTACTATACAGCTGTGCATGTTTAGTGTCCAACAAACCAACTGTGCCTACAGAACCTGGAGATCTGTGTGTCTAACACCTTTCAACCTCACAGGAAGGAAGTGGAGGAAGTTTCAAGATACTCCCAGGTCAGCTGAGCCACCTAGAGCAGCAGTAGTCAGTCCATTGCTTCAGCCACTAGTCATAGTTCATAATAAAGGCAGAGTCATTTTCCTGGATGGCAACTGTTGAAAATTTTATGTTGTTTGAAAGTAGCTAAATTCTTGCTTGATATAAGTAGTTAGAATTGTGGGGCTACAAATGGAACTTTATCTGAACCATGTGGCTATGTTGCGTAAGTTGAAGACGGATTACAGAGAAAACTGGAGCTAATAATCTGGTCATTAAGAACAGTAAAGATAGATTGTAGTGAAACTTGAACAACCAGAACATTAATAATAGAATAAACAAAGCTAGCAGCTTAAATATTACTTAAAAATTAATGGCTAGAGTGGACAGCCCATAGATCATGGTATATGAATTGTAACAACCATATCCCAATGTGGAATACAGAACTGACAAAATCCCCCACCAAAACTGACCTCGGGGGATGTGAAGATGACCACGTGGCAACCATCTAGTAACAAAACAGTGAACCAATAAAGAGGGACAAGACCCCTAATATTACCATTGGTCTGGAGTGCATCATGAGGGATGGGGAGTTTAGATTGAGGGTTTAATTGCCCAGGGGTTTCTTTGTTCGGGGTCCCTCTTTTGAGGCACCTAAGCTTGAGCTACCAGATATCATCACTGATTTGTGCCCATAACTCACCTAATGGAGGTGAGAGTCTAGTGACAAAAATTTCTTTAACAGTAACAAGAGAACTTGGTAGAGTATATTAAAATTGTCATATATTTGTCATACAAAGAAGAGCATTAGAGTCCAGATTTTTTATGTTCTTGTAAAACATAACTAGTTGACCTATTTACATAATGTAAAACATAAATGTAATGATATTTCATTACATTAGATGTATTTGATATTTCTGATGAGGCTTTTTGCCACAAATGCGTAATAGTTTTTTCATGGGTAGATGCTTGTTAACACCTACTACAGCAGCACTCACGGGACAGCCTCAGACCTAAATGCAACAGCAAATAGCCTGGATGATAAGGGACCATGGAAATGAAAAGAATCTGCCACAGCTCTTCCTCAGTGGTGGGTGGCTAAACAAGAAGTTGTTTCTGTCTTCTGCTGACTGGGCTTATGGCCAGGGACTGAACAAGAATCGACTGTCCCTGAGCACTGCTCTGCCAGGGGAAGCAACAAAGAGCAATTGTTGAGCTTCGTGATGACATAATAAAATCACACTGTGGTAATACTTGTACTAGGGAAACATTTCTACAAGGACAGTAATGTTCATAGGCAACACAGAAGTCCTTATGAGTTTTGTGATCTTATGCCCAAGAGGACTCCTTGGGCAGATACGTTCTCCAGGTTATACTTACTGTTTTACCTTCAACTTATCAAACCATCTGACAACAAATTGCCATCCCCTTCTTATTTTATAAAGTCCACCCTGGAAGAAGGTTTAGGCTGCTTTGCAATGACAAGATGACAACTCAAGGATGGTGCAGAGAATCTCAAAAAATTATTTTAATTAAAACCAAAGAACTCACCCAATCCCAAGATTAATTAAACTCACAAACACCACAGAATAATGCAGAAGCAGTCTTCATGGATTTTTGAGAGACAGTAGATAAAAAAAAACTACACAATTTTACATAAGTAAAAATCCATCAAACTTTTCAAATCATATAATGAAAACCATTGCTGCTATTCCCAAAATGTCCCCAAGGCATCTTCCTTACAGCAGAACAGCTACAGAACAGCTTTTCAGGTGTATTAACTCTATTTGTGTTAATATTAAGGACAGCAGAAGTACAGATAAGCTTGATGCAAGACTGCAAACACAGAAAATAATAAAGAGACTTTAAATCTCTAAGGATGTGCAGTCAAAAACATTGTTTGTAGGAAAAAAGTTCTGGACTGAGTTTAGAGAGGAAAAAAACACATGAAAATATTCAGAGCTGGAGTTGTAATGTAGCATCAGGCGCAGCTCTTAATTGGGAGCTCAGTTCCTAAGAGAAAGGTACACTTTAGTGTTGGTTGGAAAATTTTTGCTGAAAGCATTTTTTCAGTATGATTTGATACTTCTGTTCAAACTAACAAGTTCAGGAAGATATTAACTTTGATGAAAGCTCCATTTTAAAATGAGACATTCTGATATAGCTGAAAAGTTCCATTCTAACATCCACAGTGGATCCTTTTCACTGAAGAAGGGTTAGTTTCAATGAAAACTCCATTTAGTAATGACAGTTAAAAAAAACCTTTAAAATCTAAATTCATTTAACCAAATGAAATATCTCACTTGACACAGATGATTCATTTTATATTTCTCCCAGCAGAAGCTATTAAAAAAGAAGTTTAGCTTCTGAAATTCCAAAGCAGACAAAATTCTGTCATTGTATTACTCAACAGAATGAAATGACCCATTTTTACCCAGCCAGTATTGACCACGAAAGAGAAGCTGCCTCTGTGCATTGCAGTGCCTCCCAAAGCCACCAAAAACCACAGCAACAGGTGCTGCAAGACCACGGTGCCCCTTTCATCCTCCACAAAATAAGTGCTTACTGGCTCATCTGCTGACAAACTGGTAGCCCCTACGGCTGGTTTCCGAATATCCTCCGCGAGTTTGTAAGACTGGCTCTGGAGGTTTAAAAAACACAATACATAAGACACTCATGAGCCTGTGGTTACAAAACATGAGATTAGGAGAAGCAGAGAACTGCAGCTGAAAAGCTCTGGCAAGAATTCTATTATGTTCAGGCTCTTCCAGAAGCGGTTCTCTGACACAGCCATTTCTCCAAGATTACCTATAACTTTCTATGAACAACAGAGAGATGCAATTCTCAGATGAGGCTGGGCTGAATGATGGGATTCTCTTCCAACACGGGATCACAACTGTAGTGTACTGCACCCAAATCCAAACTACCTAGTCCAGCATGGAGCTCCCAAGCTGCCAAACCTGCCTGAGATGCAGTGCTGTGATCACTGCCATAGATACATCCCATCTGGACATTAAACCCGAACAGTCTGTTTGCTCTGCACTGCATTCCATGTGTTGTGCTCTGAAAAGCTCTCCAGGGCCAGGACCCTCAGGAGATGCCTGCTGCCAACCCGAAGGTGTGTGTGTCCTTGTTTCCTGTGCACAGGTAGGATTGCTGGACACAAGTAGTGCTGCTGAATACTCACTGCTCTCCCTCAGGCAAACAGCCAGCCCAAAAAGAGATGGAGTTGAGATGGGACCATCCTCCCATTCACAGGGAGACAAAAAGCTCTTTGGATTAGTAGCTGGAGTTTGTGCAAATGGTTTGGGGTGTCTTTCTCAGTCTGCCAAAGAAAATGTCCTGGGGAGCTGGTCCAAAAGCATCAGAACCTTGGCATGTCTCCAGGTCTTGCTGAATTTGGATTTTAAAAAATAGTTGCATGATAAAATAATAGAAATCTTACAGAAACTAGCGTCACATTGGGCTGTATCAGCAAGCAGGCTGTCTTCTATTGATACATATTGTAAAACGGCAGTTTTTCAGCATTCAAGGAGAAAATGCACTGCTGAAAAAATACTGGTTTTATCCACTAGTTTCAGAATTCAAGATAAGACACCTCAGCTTCTTCAGCACAAGCTACTTAACTTGCAGAGGAACCAATCATTCACAGCTGTCACACAAGAGCTTTTGACAATCAGATCATTTTGAGGTTAAATGTCTTCATGCAGACTTACAAAATTGTCTCAGTCAAAATTCATATAGTAATTTGAGGTAGTAAATCCCAACATCTGGATTTTAATCAGGCCCTTCTGTGAGCACTACACTGAGGTACTCCCGTCCCTATTGTTCTGTGATAAACAGTCACATTTTGAAAGTATTGGCCTTTGGGACAGGAACTTTTTCATACATCTTTAGGGAATTACTTTAGTGTTCAGAATGTTCCAACACAAATTTGCTAGACTAACTAAAATTAGTTTTCCCATGACATCCTGTGTATCATTTCTTTCTCTCAAAATGAAAATGCCGCCCTGTTAGCTAAGCCACAAGGAACATTAAAACACTCAGGACCTGTGTGTTACAGTAATAATTTCATTATCTATGTACTCTAATGAAGCAATGTTACCAGTTACATATAAGTTTCCCACACAAAATAGCTTTTGAGTTTAAATGTTCACTTGCAGCTGTATTAATGCCATACAAAGTGAAAACTGACAAAAATAAAACCAGGAAAACATTGCATTCTTCACAATCCAAATTAAATCACTACTTACATGTGAACTGCCCATTTTTGCTTAGCCTGAATGTGGAAGGTACAACTCTTCTGCTCTTCAATAAAAAAAGCATGCAGTTGGAATAGCTAAATACTCCCTACCCCTGGGTTAATCAATAACTTCTGACATTATTTAAATTCTAGTCATTGCAAGGTGGGGTGTATTCATTATTACATGGTGGCTTTATTATCCCTACTATCTAATATCACATCCTGTTGTGTCATGAAGCTGACTAGTTTTTCTAAGGAAAATCAGGATTTCACAATGTAAGGCTCAATATTATACATACTAATTTATCTAATTGTTATTACAATGATTTAAAATGTAAAAATATGAAAGAACCCAATACAAGCTTTTCAAATATATTCGAGAGAAAGATGACTCCCTTGAAGGATTTATATCAGATCTTACAGAATTTAGTAGTATTTATTATGCCACTGAGGACCCTCAGCTCCTACAAAATATTTTGAACAGAATCTCACTGCTTTAATTTGGTTTATGTGATCAGATTTTGGGAGTTGGGGAATTTCAGGGCTGTCCTTTGTGAAAAGAAACCAGGGTTGCCCCCATGCTGGACAGAGCCAGTGCCAGCTGACTCCAAAATGAACCCTCTCCAGGGCAAAGTTGAGCCCCATCAAGGGAGCTGGTGGTGCCTCTGTGATAAGACATTTAACAAACGGTACAAATTACTGGGCAGCAGCTGTGAGAGAGGAATGAGAGAAATGCGAGAGAAACAGCCCTGCAGACACCAGGTCAGGGCAGAGGGAGGGGCAGGAGGTGCTGCAGGTGCCGGAGCAGAGATTCCCCTGCAGGTGAGGCAGCTGTGCCCCTGAGCCCAAGGAGGTCCATGGGGAGCAGAGATTCCCCTGCAGGTGAGGCAGCTGTGCCCCTGAGCCCATGGGGGTCCATGGGGAGCAGAGATCCACCTGCAGCCCATGGGAGATGTGCCCTGAGGGAAGCTGCAGGCCATGGAAAGCCGATGCTGGAGCAGGCTCCTGGCAGGAATGACAGCCTGTGGAGTAGAGCCCACGCAGACACAGGTTTTCTGCAGGACCTGAGACCCTGAGGAGGAAGGAGCAGTAGAGAGAAAGTATTATGGACTGACTGAAACCACCATTGCCCATGCCTTGCACCACTCAGGGAAAACAGGTGACAAGGTGGGAATGAAGGAGTGAGGTTGAGCCTAAGATGACAGGTGGGGTCAAGAAGGTGCTTTTAGTTTTGTCTTTGCTTTGCACTATCCCACTCTATTTTTAATTGACAATAAAGTCAACTAATTTCCCTAACTTGTGCCTGTTTTGCCCATGACAGTATTTGGTCAATATCCTCACTGTCTTTATCTCAACCCATGAGATTTTTTTGCCTTATTCTCTCCCCTTGTCCTTTTGAGGATGGGGAGTAGGAGGGTAGCTTGGTGGACTTCTGTCAGTCAGCCAAGGTTCTCCTGTAGACCTTAGAGAAGATACCCAGAGAAAAATAAGAAACCAAAGCAAATATATTTGAATTTATAGCAGTTCGGAGGAAAAAAAATGTATGTGATTCTGTAAAAAGCAAAAGAAAATCACTGTTACTGAAAATGCAGCAATGATTCTAGGTTTTAAATAGATTGATAGGTGCAAAGACCTTACTACCATTCAAAGACGCTTAAAAATAAAAAAATCAGCTTTGATCATGGTGTTCAAACACAAGTAATGCAAAAATCAAATGTGAGTATGAAAAACTTTACCCAGAATTCAACGATTTGTGGTAACATACTGTCTCAAATGCATCATCAAGGCCTTTAATGATCTGGGAACTACTCACTTCTTTCACAATATTTTTGGGAATAAGGCCATCCCAACTGATATTAAAGAAAATATTGTAGTTAGAGGGAAAGCAATTGCAGGGTTTCTCTGGAAACTGAGCATGAGGTCAGGGGGCACTCATAAGCTCAAATACAGACTGGCATTCCTATTGCTTTCACTGGTTGTGAGTAAAATACAGCAACCCAGAAGGTGCAACTAATTAGGGATTTAGAACAAGCAGATGATTGAGTCCTACTAAACCATGCTGTGCATGCAAATGGTCTATCTAAACATGCAAACAGGCTATCAGTAGGAAAACTAAGTGTTATTCCCACTGATGAATTTGGTTGACTTAGCTTATGTTCTTTCTGGGAGTTTAAAAGTTTGTACAGTTAAAAAGAATTAAGGATTTTATGGTACTTTTCAGCTTTGCAAATAACAGGACTGACTCCCTGCAGAAGACCTGAGGACCATATTTCTGTGGGTGACATACCCCAGGCAATGACAGAGGGGCACTCTGAGAATTCAGAAAGGTGAAAAGGAGTTGAAGTATTATCCCAGGTAGGAAATTCCACACTGTAGTGTGGAACTGGACTGGTAACACTGCTACTCTGGAGATCATTGCCGGCAACCCCCAAGCTAGACTTTGTTCTAAAAGTAACCACAGAATTGTTTACAGCTGGATCTAAACTGAGGTTAAATGGAAGAGGCGATGAAAATCTTCAGTCTACTGAAGTAAGTGAAATAGTGAGGCATCAAAGTGGTAACAGGTAAGAACTAAGTGAAACTCAGCTTTTTGCAGAGGATATTTGTGGTAGAGGTGTGCCCTCAAGGATGGGCAGTGGGATAGTGCTTTCTCTGTCTGCAAGAAGATGCAGAATGTTCCCTGGAGAAGGCACCTGGATTTTTGTGTGACAGAGAAACACAGCTTGTGGATTACATCAGAGTCAAGAGAATGAATACCTTCACCAACCCTGAGCACAGTATTGGTATGAGCTGTGAAATGGCTTTTACAGTGGTAGTAGTGCTCAGCACTCCTGTTCAACTCGGCAGATCTCTGGTGAACCTGTGTGAGACAGAATTTTCAGAAAGACAAGCACAAGAATTCTGAAGAGTATTTAGAGATTTATTCAGATCAGTCAAAATGGGCACAGGGCTGACTAGAGATTGATCATGTACAATCAGGGACCAAGAAATTTTCAAAGGTTTTCCAAGACATTCCCTAACACGGATAAGCTGCAGGAAGGACTGATGATTTCATATGTTCCCTTTAAAGAGGAATTTAAGGGCTTGAAAACTGGAGTGGAAGTCCTAAATAAAAAATTCAGCCTACCAAAAGACTTGGCAAAACCCAGGCATTTACAGTGAAATTGTCTCCAGTCTCCAGTGACTCTTGAAGAAAGCCACTGGATATGGAAAAAATCATCATTTCAAAAGAAAAATTCCCTGGGAACTATTCAGTCTTGAGATCTCATCAACAGTTGCCAATTTGAGTAAGCGGCTCAGGGGTGCTGCACAAATCACTCATGAGAAAGAGACAAAACTCATCTTGGAGGGCAAATGTTCTTCACATGCTGGTGAAGGTGGCATGAGCTGGTCAGGCCAGCCAGGACCAGGAGGAATGTGAGTAGCAGATCTCAGTGCAGCTGCTCAGCTCAGAGGAGAGCTGCACCAATTCAGCTCAGCTCTTTCTTTCAGAGCACTGCATTGTACTGGCAGGTCCCCACCAGCCCTTCAAGTTTGCTGAGCACACTGGAAATCAAATTCTGTCTCAGGAAGTGACCAGAGAATGCCAAAATGCTACTTCTGTTTTTAAACAAGGAGGAACTGGTTGAAAATCCAGAAAGGGAAGGTAGTTTGCTTGAAAGTGTAGTCACACATGGAGTTAACTCATTGCAAGAAAAAAGAACAAAAGACTTGCAATAAGGAAAAAAGCAGATTTTAGAAAAGTCAGTGAAAAAAAAGGTAATGTCTTTTGAGAAGGTAATCTCAAGAATGAAGGCTGCTGAGAATAACTGGAAGCAAATGCATTAAAACTCAAGAAGATAATTTTCTCTATAGGAAGAAAAGATAGGAAGTATAGTAAGAAAAATGTTTATCAATAAGATTATTACTGCCAGAAATTAATGCCTTTAAGTAAGTAATCATGTGCACTAACCTGAATAAGATTAAAAAAAAAAGAGAATAGACATTACATATAGTCGGTGACACAGGTCTATTCAGCATCAAACTAGGGGGAGAAATCTCTGAACCAGGGCTGATTTCATATGAGCACTAATTCAGGTCAAGGAAAGTCATAAACAGCTGGAGAAAGCTACACATAGTGCCCAATGTTCCAGGATAAATCTACTCATTGTTGTATCTGTCTGAAGGGTCAGCTGGAGAAACTGTAAACTGCACAACATCCTACACATATCTATCTATCTGTCTATCTATCTATCTATCAATCTATCTATCTCCATCTCCATCCAGAGGAGCAGAGCTGGAGAGGGTACATGTGGTTGCAGTGACAGCCTAAGGTTTGGAAGAAAGGATCAGACGTGTGATCCTCAATGCTCACTATATTTTACATACATTATTTAAACTAATGTGATTATAACTTCGAAGACCTCTGTTGAAGGTGCAGGAATTCAGACTGTTCTATCTATGACCGTGATTTAGAAAGTGAATTTGAATAAATTGTCTGCAAATTCTCAAACTCATTAATAAACAGAACAATTTTGTTGTATGGTACCCTTTCTGGTAATAAATCAAAATCCTGTTAACAGTCAAGTATTTTCACTGTTCACTTCTAATCACAGGTCTGCTAAGTTACCCTGCCTTTTTGAAGATCCACCCATGGCAATAGTTTCTTTCTCATTGTCTTGCTTTTTCTTCTCTTTTGCAATAACTGAAAATTCTGAGGCAGATGATAGCAATATTATTATATAATATTAATTATATTAATAGAATAGGAATACTTCCTGCATTACTGTTATTCCGAGCATCTCCATTTTTAGTTTGCGGATTCTCACATCTGTGTCTTACTAAAAACATTATTCAGGTGCTGGTGCCTCTAACAAGATAATTTACCCGAGAATCATCCAAGAAAAAAATTGTTCTGCCCTATCTAGAGGTGTGTCTCAATTGCTGGTACCAAAAGCAAACAGATAGTACCAGCCAACGACCCGTACCATCTGGTTTATGTGGCAATGGGCAAGGTAAACCACGTTTCTTATTAATGTCTGTTCATAACTTATTTATAAACCATTGTGGGGTGTGACACGGAAGGGCTCTTAAGAAACCCAACAATTGGTGTTAAAAGAAGGGAGGGATGAGGTCAGATTTGCAGGCTGTGACTGTTCCTGGACTGAATCCTGTCAGTGATATGCGCAGGGATGCCTTATCAAGATTCTGGAGGTTGTGTGACTGCTACTCACCGCAGGGAACTGTTTTTTACTGAAAAGTAAAAAACTAGAAATATTCAAAGGCATCACTGTTGGTACATCCAGCTCAGGCTTTGTGCCTCTGCAGTTGCACAGAAGTGGGATCCTGAAGGTGCCAGTGATGCTGAAGAAGGAGAACTGGGTCTGGTAGTTCTCTAGGAACTTACTCAAACATAACAGGACACTGAGTTTCTTTCTATTGCTGTTGGTCCCCTTTCAGCTGTCACCACTGCTCCAAGGTTATTACTGAGCATGCAGGAAGCAGCCTTAAAAAATCAATGGCACAATGGATCGGGGCCTCACTTGCTTTGTTTTTTCTTCTTATACATAAAATTGTTCACTAAAATGTTGCGTAATGTTAAAAATAGAGAGCCTTTCGCACATCAGTAATTCCCCGGCAGTAAGAAAATGCTTGGCACTGACTTCGACACAGGTAAAATTTTAAATGACTCAGAAGCACCTAAATCCTAAGATCAGGAGGGGCACATTCCGTCCATTCCACACTGGATCGGCTGCCCAGGGAGGTGGCAGAGTAACCGTCCCCGGAGGTGTTTAAGGAAAGACTGGAGATGGCACTCAGTGCCATGGTCTGTTTGACACAGTGGAGTTCGGTCACAGGTCGGACTCGATCATCTTGGAGCTCTTTTCCAACCTAACCGACCCTGCGACTCCCTGCCGAGGAATGCTCTCTGTGCCCCTGCACCCGCCCTTGCTCTGGGCATCCTCCCGCGTCTGGCCGGGTGTACACTGAGCCGCACTAGGAGCACCCTGCTGTTAAACCGAACCAAGCAAACAACACAGGCATTTCAGGCTTGGCTCTGTTCCCGGCCAGTGTCAGCCCGCGGTCGGGGGCCGCAGCCAAGCAGAGCGATCCCCGTCCCGAAGCAACGGCACCGCGGCCCAAAGCTCCGCTCCCCGCCGGGCCGAGCGCCCACCCCGCCCGCGGAACTGCGTGCGCGGCGCTTCCGGGGCGGGCGGGCAGCGGCGGCAGCGAGAGGCGGCGGGCG
>VZRL01002368.1:139923-210944 GCA_013397895.1 Origma solitaria | reverse complement strand
TGTGCACGGCCCCTCTGTGGAGAGAACGGGGCTCTCTGTGTGTGTGTGTGTGTGTGTGGTGTCTGGGGAGAAGGGGATAAGAAAGCGGTGTGTGCTCTGTGTGCGAGAAGCGGGGAGTGTGCGTGTGCGTGTGTGGCCTCAGTGAGGGGAGGGGTGGATCGGGGTGCCTTGGGGTCCCAATGCCCGAGGGACATGTGGGGTCCTCGCTCAGCTTGTGCAGGTGTAAAATAGCTCAGTTGGGAGTCCCTTATGGCCCCCTGAGCGGTGGGAGCCGTGCCGGGACAGTGCCTCCGGAGGCTTGTGCAGCCCCGTGCTTCGGTAGCCGGAGAACTGTGTGCTGCAAGTGGCTCATGGAAAGGAAAACCTCATGAAATTTTGATTGCCTGGATTTAATGGGCCTCTGATAGCAGAGGGCAGGTATTATGTCGAGTTGAGAGGAGGCTCTTTTTCCAAAGACTTATGCTGCTTTAAAAGCAGATGCTGTTAAACATTTTCTGCTGTTGCACAGAGGAAGGGTGGAGAGGGTGAGTAGTGGCTGCAGGCCACGAGTAATGTAATTACTTGAATTTGAGATTCCAGGAGCAGTAGGACGGGAATGAATGATGGTTTCTCTTTACCTGTCCGTCTGAGTGCCTTATTGTTGGCTCTGGGATTCAGGATAGAAAATATACCAGCATTTATTGCATTATTTACGTTAATGTAACTTCTGGAATACTGTTTTGTGTTAGTATAGTCCTTAATATTTTTGTCCTTTGAGGAAACACTTGGCTTCCTCTTTGGATATTTAATCCATTCCAGACCACGTCTGTAACATCAGGTGTTGCTTTTCTGATTCTGCAGTTTGTGTGCAGCTTTCTTGTTTATTCCATATGTGTACTAAAGTACCTTTTTTTTCAAAGGATCTCTTTTGATATAAGCATCAATGCAGGAACCAGGAGAGGGAAGAGAAAAACCAAACAACCCAGATCACTTGTTGCAGATGCAGAGAAGAGTAATATGGGGAATAATGAGGGGACAGGTTTTGAAATAAGGCATTTGAAGCATGAACCAAAGTTCTCTTTTTATCTTCTTTGATGATAGTCAAGTAATGTGCAGTGCTTGTTCCTTAGTCTTGTGACCTAGGATCACTTGATAGTTTTACTTCCGCAAAGTTGCAACTTGAGCTGTTTAATTTTTTTCCTTTTTTTTTTTTTTTTTTTTTTTTTTTTTTTTCTGTTAAAAGTTTCTTAGGTGCAGCAGTTAAAGCTTCACGTCATTCACAGTGCTTGGTTTGTGCTACACTAATTCTGGGTAATTTCTCAAGGCTGAATGACGCTGAATGCTTGCTAAATGCTTGATGCATCATGTCTTTGATTTGAAAATCAGATGCTCCCTTTTTATCAGAGTAGTACTAGGAAAGAGAAATCTAAAAAAGATTGCTTAAATCTGCATCCTGTGTAGAGATATATTTAAAGGTATTTTTGAACTCACAGAGAGACTAAAGATACTGTCACTGTTGAAGTGGGAGACTCCCTGAGCAATGAGAACTGCCTGCATATGTTTCCTCATAAGACACTTTGCAGTGGTTTAACAAACGGGAGGTTGTGCATGTCAGTTAAAAGGCCTTTATGTTTTCAAGGGTCTTGGAAACTCCCAGAGGGAATATGAAAGGCAGGTGGTACTCTACAGCATCCGCAATCAGTTGCGATACCGGAATAACTTAGGTGAGTAAAGAAGCAAAGTAACTTCTGATTGCTGGCCCATTCTTCTGGGTGGAAGCTTGTCTTTACTGTAAAACTGCAAGAACAAGTCCAGTTCAAAGGTCCGTCCTTCCTTGAAAATAAATGCTTTTAAATAATAATCACAAAAAATCTTGACTTTTGAGTCAATTTGGCAACTTTTCTAGCAAAGCACTGTTGACGGTTGCTGAGTTGGCAGGTGGAACTGAATTCCTGCTGTAGTTCTGCTATCATTTTCCAGGAAATTAAGAGATGTTAAGAGAGGATTTGACTAGTCAAGCCTGTCACTAGGTGAGATGCAGTTTCCCTGACTCACAGGAGCTTTTGGTTATAACTTGTTTACAGATGTCCAATTTGGTTTACATTGACTGAATCCATTTGTCTTCCCAAAGCAGATAATAATTTCACTAATTAAAAGATAATTTTCTAGAGCCTGCATGAGTTTTGTCTCAATGGACCACTTCCTGGCAACCTTTTAGTTAAATCTGCTCCTTTGAGGCTACTTGTATCATGTGTAGAAATCCTTGGATGCTGAATTCCTTGTACCACTACTTAATTTTGCTTGTAGCTTTCTGTCATTTGCCATTATTTTAATCCTTTGTTGTAACACTTTAAAAAAAAAAAATCATAGAACATTGTAACCTTTTCTCCCCTTGTAGTTAAGCATGTCAAGAAAGATGAACGTAAATATTATGAAGATCTGTTAAAATACAGTCGAGATCATCTCATGTTGTACCCGTATCATTTGTCTGACATCATGGTCAAAGGTCTGAGGGTAACACCATTTTCCTATTACACAGGCATAATGGAGGTGAGTGCAGAACTGTGGTGGGAGGGTGTTGTTCGCTGTCTGGAGATGATGGTAATGACCCAATAATGCATCCAAGGCCGTGTCAGGTAGTTTCTTTGGTTTTCTGTAGGTCTGCTAAGAAGTTAAGAAACAGCAAGGAAAGTTTCTAGAAAATTGCTTTTACCGGCAATGTTTTTCCTTCTGCCCCATTAGCCTTTCAAGAGTTGGACTTTTATCATGTGGAGCTGGGGTAGGACTCACTCTGAGACCAGACTCTATTTTGATGTTTGAGATTTGTGAGTCTTCACTTCAAACTGTAAAAGAAATACCTCATTTTAACCACATTGAAAGCTTTTTGAGAAGCCTGAAGCAGATCTGTTTTTATGAGAACAAAGATGGTTCTGTTTTCTGTCAGCACTCTGCCAACCTTGTTTTATTTTCATTGGGTATTTGAAGTGCTTATATTTTATTTTGTGTATAATGATTGCAGACTTAATGGATTAGTTATTTGTTTATTCAGTTATTGTTAGCAATTCTGTGTGCTGGGTTTTTTTTTGTGAAGAGTGGTACAGGATTTTGTTTATTAGTCTTTCAGTCAACATTTTTCTTTGCTAAGCTTACATTAAACAGAAGTCTCACTTTTTATGTATTTAACTTACTGTGTAATGATTAATCAAATAATTGTAGTTTGATAAGGTAACTGACTTTAATAGATCTGCTTATATTTCATTTCATTCTGAAAGTAAAAAGGACAGGCAGAATTTGTACCTGCTTCTCTGACACAATGACTTTCTTCTTGCAACTTAAAAGTTTTATTTTCTTTTTAAGGATATAATGAACAGTGAAAAAAGCTATGATTCTTTACCCAACTTCACTGCTGCTGACTGTAAGTATTACCTAGTTGCATTACTGCTTTCAGCGAAGTAGAAATAAGGAGCTTCTGAAAATGGATTTGGAGGCATCTGTTTGCTTGAATATGAGCATGTGCATGAAGGCGTAAAAGCATTTAAATAGTGATATTAAGGAGTGTGTGCTCTTCATACAAAGTTCTGTCTGTACAGGCAGGACTGGAATTGGGCTGGTTTGAGTGCAGATAGGCATGGTACAAAACCTTGCCTCTGTCCTTGCTTGTTGTGCGTTCCTGTATGCCTGCACTTCCAGCTGGTGTACATCAGCAAACTGAGCTGCTGGTCCTTTCCTAGTGTGCTTTTTTTGGCATGTGTTGGGCAGAAGACTTAGCAAGACACTGAGAGGCTGCTGACACTGCTGTGAATTGGCATCAATGTGGCTTGAGGGATGATGTACCAGAGATGAGAGGGAATAGGATCTGGTATTTTAGGATGCTCTGTGTGTGCCATGTTTTATCTATTACACCATTCTGGGTATGGGATGGGGAGCTTAGGAGAGCAGAAACCTTGAACCTGGTGGAGGAGAACAGAGTAAGATCAATACTGAGAAGTCTTACAGAGCGAAATGTAAACTGATGGCATGGGGAGGGTGTGGATCAAACCTGCCACTGAGAAGTTGTCTGTAGTTAATACTTATTTCCTTGCCTTTGGTATACATTCATAAAGTTCTTTTTAAGGATAGTGTGTAGTCAAGTGAGGAGTAGCCTGCAGCTTTTGAAAACAGTTGGTTTTGGTTTTAGAAGGATATTGTCAGTGAACTAGTTGTTTGCCTCTGTGAAATTTTTGCAGCAGGGAAACAAGTGATGAAGAACTTTCCTCAGCACCATCTTGCTTGTTGGAAATCTAGTGTTATTCAGAAGTATGAAGAAAGAAAACGTTTTCATGTTTTTGTTTGATTTCCGCTCTCCCCCAACATTTCTGTTATCTTAGCACAGCTGCAGATTAGTGACCAGTATAATTGGCTTAAACTTAATTACATTTTTTCATAAATGTTAGTGTTGAACTATAAAGTTGAAGTTAAAGCTGAGACAGAATATGGCTTAAAACTGATGAGTGGCTTTCTACTCTCTGTTCATGTTTTGTTAAAGGTTGAAGGCTAGAGATTATAGAATTAAATTTTGATTCAGTTTAACTCAAGTATATCTTAATCATCTTCCTTAGAAGATTAAGTGGCCTTTTGTGTTTAATTCTTAGAGTTCTAATCCAGTGTATGGCATGGGTTTGTTAGGGGAAAGAAGAGCTATCACTGTTAATCTGAAGTTGTTGATTTGAGTTTAGGAGGAAAGGAGTTGGATTATTCCCTGCTGCCCTGTGGCTTGAGTGATAGGGTATTTCTTTTTTTTTTTTTCTTTAACCTGTACACAAAGAATGAATGGGGATGGACTGTGGAATGAATTTAGCTCCTCTAACTGTCCTTCTCTTTTGGATAAGAGTAATTTGAAAGGTTATTTTAGAAGTAGGTCAGATTCTTCGTGGAATGTTTAATATATCTTCATCTTAAACCTGTCTTAAGAGAAGTAAAATCATACTTATTTTTCAGGTCTAAGACTTCTTGGCATAGGAAGAAACCAGTATATTGATCTAATGAACCAATGTAGGTCTTCAAAAGTAAGTTTATCTTTAATTTTCCTTCCCTATCCTTTACCTTCCCTCCCTGTCCCCCATATTATTTCATAGGAAACGAAGCATGGAGTAACTTCCTGGCCCTGGTCAGTTTAATAGTGTACCTAATTGAGTGCGATGTAGTGTGTTGTTAATTATATTATGTTTCCTCAAGTTGATAAAGAGCTTTTTGGTTTAAAATCCAAGTACAGTAAAGGAAAATATGTTAATTACTACTTTTAAATTTTTGTTAATCTTATATTTTTGGAGCTGTGCTTTATGACACCAGATAACTAATGTTTCCTGGCCACTATAAGGATGGAATAATGATACTGGTTCTGAAAGAATTATTCCATGTTTCTGTATGTGCAATTGAGATCACAGTTTATTGTGGAACAGTCTTCCATCTAGGTGTAAATTCTTGCAGTGTGTATGTTTTTCTATGAGACAATGCTAATGAGTCTGCACAGACGTCATTGGTTGTGAACAGCACATGTGGAAAACATTGTGATATCTGTTGATAGAAGTAGAGCCTTTTGTTTGCACCAGTTCATTCCCTTCTTCAAGGAGCTCAGAAGTGCTCTTGCAGTAGCTTCATAGTCCTTCAAGTGAAAGTGAGCTTACCAAAATATGTAGCTGATAGTGAATCAAAAAGTAATAGCTGTGCAATCAAAGAGAAGCTATTTAGGTCTATAAGTAAATAAACAGTATCCTCCAGTTTTTGTTTCTTGGACTCACATTCACTGTATTTTTTTAACACTGTGCTTATTGGGAATGTTGTACTTTATCCCTTAAAGTAAATAAAATGTACTCTTAAAATGTGATTTTTTAAATCACTGAACTTCTTTAAAATACCCTATTTCTATTCTTGTGCTCTCTTACCTGTTAAAATTAGAAAATGTCACAAATAGTTTAAATTTGGACTTGATCCTAATATGATAGAATAGTGTGGATTTTAATTAGCAACATGTACATTATGGATGAGCTTATGGGGAGATTTAACAATATCAGATGGAAATATTTTTCTTCCTTCCTATTTCCATGTTATTTGAGAGAAGAGGGAAACTTTTACTAAGTGACATTGCTAACAGTGTATGTGTCTCCAGTCTGAATATAATGTACTTAAAAGTGGATGTTTATACAGATCAGTTTTTAGAAAGGTAAATAAATGTCTGTGCATGTGAAGTGCTCTTTTTTACCATCTCAAATGGACTGTACCACTGCAGAAATTTTTCAGAAGGAAAACTGCCCATGATCTGTTACCCGTGAAGCCCGTGGAGATCACGATAGAAGCGTGGTGGGTTGTGCAGGCTGGTTACATCACTGAGGATGACATCAAGGTAGTGTAGTATGGATTGCATCTCTAAATCTGGTTGAATGCTGATATTCCCTGAAAACAGGGGCTTGCTTTTGTGTGGAATACACAAAGATTATGTTACAGATTTGCAGCACCTCTCTTATGGAAACAGAGGTTGTAACTAATGGAAATTGTGATGTTTTCTTTGACATATTCTGCCCTCTCTCCCCTTTGTACTTTCTGCACTACGTACAGTGTAGAGGTGGTTTTGCATCAACCGGTCTGTGGTAACTTATGTGTATGATCATACAATTTGTAGGGAGCAAGCAACAAAATTTGTTTTCTGAAATTTCATATTTAAGCCCTGACAGGTCAGTTTTGACTGAATCTTTAACTTCAGTGTAATTAGTATCAGAATGGCAGTGGATTTTATACATATTTTCATTGTTTCTGTTCTTCATATCCGCTTAGTTTTTCATTGTTTGCACATTAAAAACTTGTGAGATGACTTAATGTTTCATCTTCATTCTGCTTTCATTTCTCACAGATGGGCACATATGGTCATTTGATCTGGATCAGTTTTCTTATCTAGAAGTTTTTTGTTTAGAACATATTTAAAGCAGTGATGGAATCTCATTTTTTAAATATCTTAGACTACTTACATTCTGACATCCCACCAGCCCAGGGTAGTTAACCCAAAGCACATTATTTTGATATTGTAATAGGCCTCTTTCTAGAATGATTCCAGTTGTGTGGTTGAGCACTCAATTTGGAAGTTTTAAAGAGCAAATGTGTTATACTGTGGACTTCATCTGCCAAATTCTTGTGCAATTAATTTCCTCTCCTAGAGCATGTATTATTTTGTGTGGGGACAAGCTAAAAAATTTAAAGACTTTTAACAGGAGCTGCAGTGAATTCTTCAGTGCAAATATTTTGTTTAGGAATGTGGGTTACTCCCTATGCTCTAATATGACTGATTTGAGGCTGAAGTGTTTGAGGTTTTTTGAGTGGTATTAAGTAAGTTGCATGAGACTAATTTCTACAAAAGACTAATGTTTTGGTTTTTTTTACCTAGATTTGTACTACATCAGAGAAGTCTGCTATTGATAAGATAATTGATTCAGGTCCTCAACTTTCTGGTTCATTAGACTTCAATGTAGTTCACAGTAAGTTTTTAAGAAACATTTTCTATTTTAGCTTATTTTCTATTTTCCTTAGTAAATTCTGAGAGTAGTGTCTGGAAACTAGGAATAAACGGTGCTGTAGACAGCTGAGGCATAATGGAGAGCTGGAGGAAAATATTCAAAAGCTTGTACAGACTGCAATCTAGATGTTGTAAATGGTTTAATAGTGAACAATTAGCAGCTCTGTTATTGCTCTGTTATTGTTTGGGTCAACAAATTCTTTCATTAGAAACTGTCAGTAAAGATTGTGGGGGAAGAGGATGTAGATGTGGACACGAGAAACTAAAATTAAAAATGTTAGAATTGGTAGTCCTGTGTAGTTAAAATACACTCCTTGCTTTTCAAGGAAGGAGAGGGTTTTTTTATGTCTCTACTATTTTATTACCATAAAATGGGGCTGTCTTGTTTCACAGAGGTCTGCAGTTGTTACTGAAAAATGGTATTCATATAGCTTCCCATTTCAGTGTAACAAGTAATAGGAATAGACAAATCATAATAGGGAGTAGGAATTGACTGACAAAATCCTCCTTGAAAAGTCTGTCTTTAAGGGCTTGGCTTACTACAAGCACTGAAACCTGTGCACTGTATTTTTTTATAAGAAATTAAGGCAGAAATTTAGTTGCTTGTTACTGAGCAGAGCAAAACAATTTAAAAGAGGAGGTAGGTATAATTCATGCTCTGGAGGGGATCTGAAATAGTATAGGGCTTAATAAAACTTGAAATCCAAAACCAGATCATAATTTTTCTACAGATGGCCTGGTGTTGTTTGTGGAGAGTGTTACAGCTCACATTTAGTAGGTTTAGAAGGAGCTAGTGTATGGAAAAAGGATATATAGACAATTAAGGGGACTGCAAGAAGGATTGTATTTTATGGGCAAATAGGACCATTTAGTCCAAAGTACCATACCACCAATACATTTCAGGTGTATAGGTAAGGCTGTATCAATTATAAGGGCTGAATCTGAAGGAGAGACAGTGTAAAGCACACTTAGCATGTTGGTGATTTGTGGTGTCATCCTTATCCATTAAAGCTTGTTTGTTGATACAAATTGTTCTGCAAAGCTGAGCATGTTACTGCCAGTGCTGAACAGTGGTTGTGTCAGTGTGAATCCAAGTGAGTTGGTGGGTTAATGCAGACATTTTATTTAAGATCTGATTGAGGGTCGTAATTTAGATACACTGTAGATATGTAGTGTAGCCGAGCTTTGTGTGTATGAAACATCCTGACAGCTCCACTTCAGGTGTTTAGTAGCGCTTCACCTGAGGGCTCTTGGTAACTTCACCACCACCCTAATGAATACGGCGCAGATGGATTGATCTTGGGTAACATCAAAGGAACCACAGGCTATAAATTTGGCTTATTTATGCTGTGCAGTTCAGCTTTATGCCTTGCTATTAAAGTATACCTAATATTCCAGAGGCATTTAAACAGTGCTTTCAGGCACATGGTATGATTCTTGGTGTGTGCTGTGCAGGACCAGGAATTGAACTTCATGATCCTGATGAGTCCCTTCCAACTCAGCATATTCTATAATTCTGTGGTATCTGTTACAAAACTCAGACTCTAAAGACAACTATACTGTAATTTTTTTTCCCTTTCTTAAAAACTTCATACTGGCTTGTCTTCTCTGCAGAACTCAGTTGAGATGCTTAGTGCTCGAATCAGTTTTAAGCAGGGAAAGTGCAATTTAAGTGTTTACCATACTGTTGTCCTTGTTGTATGCAGTGTCTGTCTGTATCTGCTGCAGCTTTGGTCATGCCTTGTGCTGAAATGCACCTGAATTTACTTTTGTGGTTGTATAAACAACACTTTCTGCGAAGATGTGTGGTAAGGACATGTGCGGACCACCAGAACTGATGTGATTTAGTTTGTATCTTTGCCACCAAGTGTGTGACTTCTGGCCTGAGTAGACAAATGTAGCCAGCATCCTCAGCTGACAAAGCCAATTCAGGATAAAAACCCCACTTTTTGACAGTGCAGTGATGATGATGAAAACTAAATTAAGATTTAGGCAGAGATCTGCTCATATTTTTAAATGGAGCTGCTTTAATCTGTGGTCATTTTGATGTGCTGTCGTGCAAGTGCTTGTAGAGTTCCAAGTGTGTTGCATCAGGCTACCAGTGAGGAACTCTGGTTTAGGGTGCCACCTGCTTCGTATTAGGTGTGGCTTATTGAGCTGTGCAATGCAAAGAAATACTGCTATGGAGGCTATTAGGAAAAATTACTTAAACAATCTGAATTAGCTGGTGGGGAAGTCGGTTTTATGTCTTCAGTACTTTGGAAAGTGCTTTTTTTCTTTTTTTTTTCTAAAATGGTGTCCTTTTCTTTATAAGGTTTGTATAACAAAGGATTTATTTACCTTGATGTACCAATATCTGATGACAGCTGTATAGCAGGTAAGTAAATATTTCATGTTATTATATCTATGTTTTCTCAGTTTCATTTCAATTATCCTGTAACTCTCTGTCTTGGAAGCTGCTTGTCTGTGTACATGTGCATGCTCAAACAAAACGTTTGAGCTGTGAAACATTTTCTTGACAAAATGCTTTCAACCCTTGTTTTTATTGTATATAGGATTTATTTCAACTTGAATTCTTAGGTTATAATAAACACATTTAAGGTAGGATGAGATTCTTTTATGGGAGTCATGGCATAAATTAATAAGTACCTTCCATTAGGTTTGTAATGAAAAGGAAGAATAGCATAGAGAATTGTAGTTACCAAAAATACATGGGTTTTTACTTCTTTCCAGACAGATGCAAGGTTTTAATAGATACCATTTCTATTCTTCATGGGTATTGTCACCTCAATTAGTCACGGGCTGTGTCTTGGGACTGTGTAGGAGCTTAAACTAGCACAGCATGTGGGCTGCCCTTTGAACAGCTTGTTATGCTGTGATAGGTCTCAGGGGTTTCTGAATTCGGTATGATCTGCAACAGCATAAACTTTTTGGAACCTGGTCATGCAAAAGTACCTGGCATTGCTTTAGTAGAGATTTAAGTGAAAGTCCTCTGCATACAAGAGACTCACTGCTTAGATAATTGCTTTGGGACTCTCAGTTCTGGAGCATGTGGGTGGTGTGGATTTTTTTGTGGCCTACTCCAATCACAGTCGTGATTTAATCTCCATCCACATTACAAAATCATTTTATAGGCTGGACACTGGAAATTGTCTGTAGTTGATGAGCTGGAGAGTGCAAGGCTGTGATGCAAGGTAGAGCAGCTTTAGTTTATATAAGAAAACATGTTGACAAGCATTAATTTTTTAAGGAGTGGGGCAATTTAAAATACCTCATATGCTGTCTTCAGTGTTTTATTCTTTGTGCCTGGGAAATCCTCAAAATCGCAGGTACCATGAAAACTAAACCGTGAAGTTATTTTTCTGTTTTAATGCAGTGTCGGTTCAATAAAATAAGTTATCAGATTGTAATTTTGAAAGTAATTCTTTACGCAGTGCCACCACTCGAAGGTTTTGTGATGAACAGAGTGCAAGGTGATTACTTTGAAACACTCCTGTACAAGATATTTGTTTCAATAGATGAACATACGAATGTGGCAGAGGTAAGTAAAATTTAACCTGTGTCAGGGAGATAGGAATGCTTGAAAATGGGCCAAAGCACACTGCTAAAAACACTTAGAGATACTGATTGATACAAAGTGATTTTGTTTAGACATGTTGCCAGGCTTAAGATTCAACCTGTAGCTTTTATAGTGCTTCAAGCTTGAAGGAGTACTTTCAGTTCAGTGAAACAATTCCATTAGTTGGAATGAATTATACAGAGGTGACTAAAGTAGGCTTTTATATGAGCAAGAACTGGAACAAAATCTGTTTTGCTAATGTGAAATAATAAAGTTCAAGTAATTTTTTCTTTGGCAGTGAAAGCATGCAGGGTGTTGGCTTGAAGTAGGAATGTAGCTTTTGCATAAGCACAGTTTGAGTATGAGAAATGTTTTCATAAGGTCTTCTCAAAACTTGGTGAATAAATATCTGAAAAATACCCATTGAATATATGCAGGATTTGTTTCTTTATGTGTCTTCTGATGTACATGACTAACCTAAAATGATACACATGGTTAGCCTAGAAATTACAAAATGGATGATAGTCTCATATTTCTTTTGCATGCTTTCAAGTGGGACAGTTATGAGATTTCACGGTCTTTTTTCATCATGTTTAATGCAGACAAAATTGCTTCTACCAGTACAGGCTGGGCTTAGAAATAAGACCAACAAAAACATGCCAAAGCCCACAAACAGTGAATTACCTGCACTGTTAATACTGTATTGCTGACTTGTCTCTTCTTTTTTCTTTTTTTTAGCTGGCAAATGTGTTAGAGATTGACTTATCTTTAGTAAAGGTATGTGTGTACAATGCATTTATTTAACTGGACACAGAAAGTTCACTGTTTTGCAAACTTGGTTTCATACAGCAGTCCTTTACTCTGTGTGTGTGTTCTTGCAGAATGCTGTGTCCATGTATTGTCGGTTAGGCTTTGCTCATAAAAAAGGCCAAGTAATAAACCTGGATAATCTACATCCGTCATGGAAGAATGTTCCTTCAGTAAACAGACTAAAGTAAGTGTCTTTACTCTTTCTTAGGCTTATTTTCTCATTGAAGGGAAAACTTAGAACCAAAATCTGATTGTAAAGCCTTGGTTGCTTTCTTTGACTTCTGCACTGACAAATCTCACTTGGCTTTCTAATGTGTATAATGACAAGAACGCTTGATTCTCATGTAATCTGAGGATGAGGAATGGTAATTTAGTCTCTAAGTTCAGAGTACTTAATTTGGTGCTGTTACTTACTGCTGACTTTTTTACTTTTAGGTAGCTAGTTGCTCACTTTTCCAGCAGATGAGTGTGCATTTGTTTTTAAGTTCCTGTGGCCAGAAATAACAGCTGTCAGTGTGCTATTACAGAGGATGTAGATCTTGGCACTGCTGGCGGTGAATGTGTGCATAAAGTTTGCTTGTTTGCTGTCAGGTACCGTCGCTGTTCTGTCAGTGACACTCTCACGTATGTGTGCATCTATATCACTTCCCAGGAAAGTGCTGTTAATACCAATCAACAATGAGTTCTCCAACTTGAAATGCCAAGTTGCATTAAGGATTTTTAGGTGCTTTTAGTTCAATATCTGCTAAGCCATTTCAAATTACTGCTATGCCTGTTTTCTCTAATGCTTTTTCAGACTGTGAGAATAAAGTGCATTAGACTTTTTCCATTGTATTCTTCAATGATGGTGGTTTGATTTTGCAGATCTTTTTCACAATCTGATATTTTCAAACTTCCAATAAGCCTTTCTGCTGAATCTAAAGCAGGACCCTGAGGGATATTAATCTTGACTGATTTAGGGTTTAGACATATTGAAAGGCATGTGTTGGGTATGCCTGTGCATGGACTACTACTGCTGGAAGGCAGAGATACTTCTCTGGTGCTACTATGACTGATAGACGTGGAATTTAATTCACATTAATAGGAGTACTTTGGATCCTCAAAAGATGCTGCTTTCATGGGACAGTGGGGAAAACAGAAGTCCTATACAGGAAGCTGGGTCATCAGCCACAGATACAGATACCAACAGTCAAGATGATCCAGGTTAGCACTAACAGTAAATTTTAATACATTAGGATCAATTTTTTTGATATTTATAGAGTGGCATAGGCTGTAAAGAAGTCTTGAAACAATTGAAACACAGATTATATAGATCCTTTTGTCATATGGACTGTTCAGTGGGGGAGGTGGTGTGTGCTTCCTCGTTTAAGAGTCTTGAGCTAAATAGCTTTTTTTCTGAAGATGAGACTGATCTGTATTGTGAACATAAATTGACATAAAGATACGAATGTCTGAATTAAGTCAATCAGTAGTTTAGTAATAATAAGGGAGTTTTGTTTTACTTGGTATGGTAATAACAAACTTTTTTTTTTCTTTGTTATTAGATTTGATTAAACTTGATGATACTATTTTTAAATAAAACAAACGTGATCATCTACTTCCTTTTTGTTTTCTCTTAGCTGAAACAGCCAGTGTGAGCAGCCTGAACCTGTCTAGTGGACACACAAAGCGCATTGCCTTCCTGTTTGATTCTACTCTCACTGCCTTTTTAATGATGGGAAATCTCTCACCAGTATGTCCAAATTATTTGATGTATTATGCCAAGAATAAATACGTAGAGCTTTAAATTACTTTGACGTCAGTATAATACAGCTTTATTTAAAAAATAAATATTGTAAAAAATCTTCTCTATTATTTTTAAATCGTAAAATTTTTGGCTTAATAATACTTTTACATTCCAATTCCATTCTCAAAGAAGATAGTTTTGTTTTATTGTTCCAGAACTTGAAAAGTCATGCAGTCACTATGTTTGAAGTTGGGAAACTATCTGATGAAAGTCTTGACAGCTTCTTGGTGGAGCTGGAAAAGGTAAATTTTTACGTTTGGCAAAATGCTTTTTCAGCACTTGAAGTGTTAAAGGGGCCAACTCCACCTTCGAAAGATAATTCTAGAAGGACAGCTGAAGAATTATGTAGGAGCAGTGCTGTTAATTGCTGGATCATTTCATACCAGTCAGGATGACTGGACACTTCAATCCTTATACCTAAAGACTGAGTCATGGTTCTGATTTATAGATATTGTCTTTGTGTACTTTTTGACCGTTCCACTAGCATGGCCAAGACTTGCTCTCTTTTAATAGTTGCTGTAGATCACCTTTGGATATAATTTGCAGGGTTATTACTCAATTACGAAGCTTTAGAATGCTAATTTGTTCATCTTTTCTTTGGTGGAATTGATGGTTATGTAAACAACCTGCCACTTGTATGCATTTATTTTGTTTCTTGTTTAGGTTCAAAGCACAGGGGAAGGGGAAGCACAGCGATACTTTGATCATGCCCTTACACTGAGAAACACGATACTGTTTTTGCGGTATAATAAAGACCTGGGGGCACAAGCTGTGCAGCCTGATCAGCCAAATAATGGTACTGTGAGCACTTGTGGAAACTCTTCTAAGTTGGTTTACTTATTTGCCATGGACTTAGCTTTCTGCCCTTGCTGCTATTGTGGAAAGCAGTCAGTAACCTACTTGTTTAAAAATACTTTGAAATATTTTTCATCATCCTTGGAGCCTGTGTTAGTGGGTTTGCTTGTTGAATGACATATTTTGTTGCCAAGGCTTGCACTTAGGATCCAGAGCAACAGTTTAAAGTGTAATGAAGGCAAGACAAGCTGAGCTTGAGAAAGAGATTGTTTCAAATCACATGCTTCTGAAAGCCATGTAGAGAGGTCATTCTCTATTCACAGCTGTTCTGTCAAGGAAACATTTTTCAAGCCGTGAAAAGGAATGTATTCTTTTAATGGGAATAATTTTTTAGGTTTTTTTTTTAAACTTAGTTAACTTCCTCAGTATCTCTGTGTTTATTTCATGGGTTCAGTTAGTTGGTGAGGAACTAGTCCAATGTTAGACAACCCTGTATGCCTAGAATTGCTAAAATTTTGTACAGATTTATTAAGATTCACCCCAGTTGTTTAAAACTTCATTGTGGAAAACACTGTATGCATGGCTTAGCAGAGAATGGAAAATCTGAAATAATATTTTGTGTTTGTATGTTCCATTTTAAGTGATAATTAAGAATCTTTTATTTTGAACATAGGGTTCCCTTTGGACCTGTTACGATGTGAGAGTTTGCTTGGTTTGGATCCAGCTACCTGCGGCAGAGTGCTCAACAAAAATTACACTCTGCTGGTTTCCATGGCACCACTCACAAATGAAATTCGACCTATTAGCAGCTGTACACCCCAGGTGAAAAAATACTGAGGGATTCCCACCCCACCCCCCCCAGTAATTTATCTTCTTAATAGCTTTTTTGGATGCATTTGTTAGACGTTCCTTTTAAAGTGACAAAATTATTGGCATGTAGACAATTACTGTAATTAATCTAATAAAAATGTTTAGTTGAGAAAAAATGTGAATAGGAAATTAAGTTTGTTTAACTTATTAACAGTTTTCTTGTTTGAGTGAGAGTCAATGACAGCTATTTTGTTCTTGAATTTAGATTCACAGAAAATACATAACTATCACCTTACTGTGAAGAGTCTTTTGTCACTGGACTAAGTGCCTTGAATATAGTCAGTAGAGAGTAACACATTTGTACTTCAGTGTTGAAAAACTGGATTTATATTTCTTTAAAACTGTTGCTTCTTAAATTAAATATGTATGTATGATGGTTACAATATGAAGTTGTTTCTAATTTCTTGAATAATCTCTCTTCAGCATATTGGGCCTGCAATACCAGAAGTCAGTTCAGTTTGGTTCAAGCTGTATATATACCATATAACTGGACAAGGACCACCCTCCTTGTTGCTCTCTAAAGGAACACGTCTTCGAAAACTTCCAGACGTTTTTCAGGTACTCTGTGCATGGGTTTATTCTCCCTTCTTTCTCCAAGTGTTTCAGAGATATGCTGTATGCTGTTTAGGAGTAACAGTTGAAGTCAGAGGTACAATTCATTGCAGATGATGTTTTCTAGAAGCAAATTTTATGTAGCATTTTGGTTTGCTGTCTTTCAAGGTTCCAAAAACGGAATGCTACTTATGTCTCTCCCTTTGTCAGAATGTGACTCCAGTGTATTTGATGCCACCCATTTCAAGTTTAGTGTGAAATGTGGTATGGCAGTCCTAAGAGTTTAGGTTTGTAAGCCGATCCCTAGAGCATGTTACAAAGAAGTAGAAGAGCTCTGTGAGAAGATGGAGACCTATTATACTGTGCCTTTTTTTAGTATCGTTCAAGAAATGTCACTTCTACAGTAATTTTGCCTGGTTTAGAAGATGGCTAACACAATCACTTCCAGTTTGTCCAAATCTGTGATGGAGACTTTGGAGTTATTGGCTGTAATTCTCCCTGCAATTTAAATAGCAGAATAATGTAATAAAGGTTGCGTTAGGTTGGAAAAAAGGTCTTCCTAGCCCCATAGACTTGTAGCACTGTCTCGAAGGAGGATGAAGCAGCACATTATGTAACACTTCCTCCTAAGACCTTTCCACTCTCCCGCATGTTCTGGTTTGGAACTCCCTGAGCTGCATGTGGTTCTCTGTACACAGAGATTGTGACTCAAATTGTTGGCTCTGCACTGATGAGTTGATTTCCTCAATTCCTTCCAGCCTTGAATCCACCTAACTTTTTAGCATCCTTACAGTATTTTGGCAAGGAGCCCCACAAAACAGCACAGCTGATCAACTTCTGCCTGAAAGATTTCAGATGCTGACTTCTCCCACTGTGTCTCTGAGATGCTACTAAAGACAAATGTACCACAAAGGAGCACTGCTGGGTATTCTGTATACTAGAAAAATGTAGGTGCAAGGCCTTGAGAACTTTTAAACTTTCCTGAACAAAAAATCTTTGCATCTATTGACTTTGATTTGAAATGCCATGGGCATTTAGCAGTGTTTGGGTCTTGCAGCTCATAATGGAATTTGTAAAAAAGTATTGTTTAGGTTTATAATTGCAGAGAGGCCTCTACAGTTTTTATCTCTTTTTTTTCATCTTGTAGATACTTGAGGAGCTAAATATATTAGAACAGGATGGAGACATTCAGAGAGGGAGCGCATTCTTTGGTGTACCTACATCAGCAGTCTTCTTTAGCGCTAGGATTTATAGATTCCATTCCTCAAAACTTTCATGTGTCCCTTACCTTTATGATTTCAAAAATTTTGTAGATGCCGCTAAGGTTTACTGTAGGATCACATAGGACTAGGTGAATTAAGTCTTCTACAGCAGAAGGCATTTTGTAAGGCTATTGGCAATCGTTTTGATTCAAACCCTAGTCTGTCATTAGTTTAAACCACCAGTACATGTATGGATTATGCACTTTTATTAGTAAGAAAGCATTCAGTGTGGTAGCTTTGGAAAACTTAATACTGCATGAATCTCAGTGTGCTGATAGGACAGATTTTCTTGAACGAAATGATATCCCAGTCTGGACTTCTTTTCCTCTTTGTGAATATGAGTGCTTCTCTCCTTTTTTGTAATGTCATTTTCTTAGGGAACTGTCAAGATGTTTCTAGAAATCTTACGGAGATGCAGTGGAATTCAGTCTTGAAAACTAGAAAATTAATTAGTGTTCTAGTCTTACTATTCCCCACTCTGCCCTTGATAGGTGTTTTGGGGATTGATTGATCTTTGTACTCTGCTGATAGTCTTAGTTTATCCATCTTATGTCTTGCTTTTAAATTTATGTGGGATTACATTCATCTTATATTTGCTAGTAGGCTGCCGCAATGGCCACATAGCTCTACAGGACTTGGTGACAGGTATTTCCTGTCCAAAACAGCATCCTAACTTTGAGGTTGGCAGACTTCTGTCTTTACCAGGAATACAAACGTGAGTGATCCTTGGTACCAAGTAAAACACTGTAGAGCAGTAGTTACCTATGATAACTTCCTGGTTGTAACAATATGCTAATGCCTAACCTCTAGTATTTTACTTTATGTGCTTAGTTAATATATTACTACTACAAACACTCTTGATTTCTTTCTTTCAGGGTTATGATCGCTTACTAATAACATCTTGGGGTCATGACCCAGGAGTGGTTCCTACTTCAAATGTGCTCACAATGTTGAATGATGCTTTAACACATTCTGCTGTTCTAATTCAGGTACAGAGTGCTCTGTATAAATGATAAAAACCTGCATAATTTTTTGAGATAAGCTGTTATGTGGTAGAGGATATTAACAATGTAGAAGAACTACGCTTTTACTTTTGTAGTATTAAAACTACTCTTTTGCCAGGAAATGAAAAACATGTTTTAACTTCTGTAAGGCAGTGCTGCTGTGATTCAGTAGCAGTTAAGACACGGGTTTTGGACTGAATTCACATCATATGTGTGTTATTGAATTATGGGCAAGCATCATGATTTTTGGTTGCTAGAGTAGGGGAGATAGTAAACTGGAATGAAAGTGAAGGGCCCACAGCCTTTTTAGAGAGCAGTGTGATGTAAGGTAACCGGTATTATGAACTGTTATTTGAGAAATGCACATTTTCATACTGCTTGGTACTTAGCTCTTACAGTAAACTGTGAACAAAACATGGTGTTTATCATGAACAGCAGAATAGGTTGGATTTTTCTATTTGGGAGAAGTAAAATGGCTTCCTCGTCAGTTTCTTTGGTTCAGCTGAACTCTCATCATTTAAATAAATGGATGTTTAATATTATTACAAACATAAAATTACACGTTCTCAAAGGTCAACTTGTACACAGCCTGTGAGTACTGAAAAATGTTCTGTATGCAGGGGTGGAAACTCCCTTGTGCTCCAAAAGTGCTCAGCTTTTAGGGAATACTTCTATAGCCAGTAATTGGAGAGAAAAATTGCTCCTCTTCAGTGAAACTTAACCTCATTGCATTTACCATCTGCATTTTAAGGGGAAAGGTGGGGTACTGTAATTATTTCAGCTAAGGAAAACCTTTAATGCATAAATACCTCCCTTTGTTTATTTGTTTTGTCAGCTTGGCTGGGACTTCTTAAAAGGGAGCACAAGTGGACTGAGCTAAGCTGATGAGTATTTTTTCTGTTCCTAATTTAATTTCTTGATGTTCAGGGGCATGGCATGCATGGAATGGGAGAAACAATGCACATACCTTTCCCTTTCGATGAAGCTGAGCAACAGGGAGGTAACTCATCATCTTCAATGTAATTTCTACATTACATTGCACCTTTTGCACATCACCCTGTGCAATAACGTTGCAATAATCCTTTAAAAACAAATTTTGTTGATCTTATGAGTCATATGAGAAAATTGAAAGTTTTAAATGGTTGACAAGTCTGTTCTGGGCTTAGAGATACCGCCTTCCCCTTTCTATCTTTTCTGACCTAGTTGGACTGTGTTTTTTGTCTTCTCTTCTCTCCTAACACAGAGGAAAAGAAGTACCTTCCCCAAATACCTCCAAATCTTTGTGCATATTTGCTTATTAACTAGCATATTTATTAACTGCATAAATAATTCTTCCATATATTATATTGAGCATTTCTTAACTGTAAGACAGGTGAGACCAAAACTGAACAAATTTACCTTGATTATTAGCACTGGTAACCTACTATGGAGGTTTATTCCCCAGGAAAAGCCTTGCTAGCAAAATCTATTCCTTCAAAGTCTGCCTAGCTCAACTGATTTTGAAAGGCAGGAATTAACATGTTCTCGATACTCCTTGATGAGTAGGACAGAAGCTTTGCATAATTGAGGCCATAACCTCTACAAGTGAGAGCTGTCATAAAAGTATGAATTTCCAGATACGAAATTTAAAATTGTTTAAGCTACTACTTAGGAAAGTCTGGGCCAAGTAGAAATAAAACTAACTTCCTAATTTAGTGTTTACTGGTTTCAAAATTTGTTACTTTTATATTTGCTCTCTCTGACATGTCTGGTTTTTTATCTAGTATCCAGTAGGAAGAAACCCTGAAGTTAGAATCTCTCAAGTTCTGACATGAACAACTCAGTGCTGAAATTCCTTATTAACCTCTAACGCTGCATTCTAATTCTTCAGAATTTCAGATATGTGAAACATGTATCTTGCATTGAATTTGCCATGAAAAACCTCTGGCACTGAAAGTGCTGGACACTTGATTCCTAGCTGTACCTTGCCATCTCTGCTGTCTGAATGTGTCTGTGTGGGAGAGAGAGATTGTCTTCTGTATTTTTCTTTCTGCTTGGCTCTATTACTGTACTATAAAATACCATTTAATGCTTGGTGTTATCCCATATCTAACAATGTGATCACTATGATGGAGCATTACAAGTGAGAAAAGTCTAAAAACTTACCCTGGTCTAGAGAGGAACCACAGGGTTATGGAGGAGGCCTCTTGTAGAGTAAGCTGGAATACGGTTTTTTTCCTATTAGATTTCTCTCGTGTAAATATGGGCATTCATACGGCTTTGAAAATACTGAGAAACAAAGTGGACTTGCAGCATTTTTGTGGCTATGTCACAATGTTGAATCCTTCAAGTCAACGTGCTAACAGAAAGCTGAGTGATGCTTCTGATGGAAGAGGTTGGTTACCAATAACTGGTTTTTTTGTCTGTGTCCCCTTAAATTCACGTACAATCACTTGAGTAGAGGTGAGCAAAGGATTTGATTCATAACTCTACAAAATACTTTGCAACACAGATAGGAATCCATTTTGAGTGTAAATCTAATTGGCAGTAGGTGTACTTCCTAATTCTTTGAGAGTAGCTCAGAAATACCAAATACAGATTGATAAATCACTGGACTAGAACAGTCAATGAAGAAAAAAGAAACAACTCTTTTAAATATTAAAAATAAATTGTGTCATTTTTATATGCCAGAACTTAATCTTTCATAAGTGTTGAGAGTCCCTAAATAACCCTTTAGTCCCAAAATGAGTCACCCCTATGTTTCTCCCTATCCATTCTTCCAGTTTTATAGCTTTAGAATCCTTGGGCCAAGGTAACTAAACTTATATTTATGTGCATGTTTAATGTAAGAATTACTTTGCCTTTAGGAGAGACTGAACTAGCATCAGGATCTGATGTAAATGGGAGCACAGAATCATTTGAGATGGTAATAGAAGAAACCTCAATGGATTCTGCAGTCAAGCAAAGCCTTGAAGGTAAAAACACGACAAATGGCTTGTACTAAACATTACCTTGTATTTAAGGATCTGCCTTCATTGTTTGGTTATTTTCTGGGACAAATTCAGTGCTAAATTCCTCTTCAGATTCCCTTAAATATTTGAGTAGAAATGAGCTGTCTTTAAAAAGCATGAACTGTCTAGTGGATTCAGATCCAAGATTGTTGGCTCCAGAATGAGCTTTCTTGCTTTCTTACAACGTGGTCATCTCTTGTTATTTTTCTGTAGTACCCACAACTGAACTGGAATGGGTTCCCCTGGAATTATGCTTTGGCATTCCACTTTTCAGCTCTGAGTTGAATCAGAAGGTCTGCAGAAAAATTGCTACTCATGGATTATGCAGAAAAGAAAGGTGAGCTGTAATTCATTGGCTGCAGGTTTAACAGGTTGTGTGTATTTGTTTGGAGCTTCTGCAGGAAGAACTTACAACTCAGTGACTATAAAGCAGAACTGAGCTATGTATACAGAGTAGCTAATTATAATATGTAAGGAAGTTGGGTTTTGCCTCATAGATATGTACAACTAGTCTTTAGTTGGGGTAAGATTAAGATTAGGCTTTTTTTTATAGTTTCTGTAAGGCAAAAATTAATTCTTTGTTCTAAACTGTCTATGAGCAGATCAGGAAGAAAGTAAATTTGGATGCCTTCCTACTCATTTTCCCTTCCTAGCCTAGCACAGACGTTTTTTCCTTCTCCTAACTGTTCTGGAGTGGGGGAGGAAAGCTTGCTGGTAATGCTTTGATGTAAAATGCATTCAGCTCTTATGGAAATTTTCTTTACTGTTGGTTTCACACTTGGTAAGTTTAGTCACGGCTTGTGATCTATATAATGCTTTTTATTGCAGCTTTTCTTTATGAAAGATTATTCTTTCAACAATGGGATTTTTAGGTTTGTTTCTTTTGTTTTGTTGGGGAGTTGGTGGGGTGGTTTTTTTGGTTTATTTTTTGTGGCTTTTTTTCCCCTAAGGCATGATTCTGGAAATCAAAAGTAAGGCTGCTTGAAAATAAGGCTTAAGGCTCTTACCATAGTAGTTGGCCTGCTTTTAACAGTGTGCCACTAATATACTTAAAAGTCATGTTACCAGACTGTCCTAGATAATGAGTCTTATGTGCAATAATATTTTTGCATTGCAATAGTTTCATTTTATTGACTGTAAATGGTGTGGAAAATAGCTTTTACCTGACTAGACTCAAGAGCAGATGAGCCGAGCACCTCTTCAGTGATGACAGTATTATCAAGCTTTATCTGTGAAAGCTTTTAACTTTGTCACATGATGTTAGATAATACTGGAGTTACTTGTGAGCAAGTTACTACGGGGGTACCTTACTAGTAAAAAATTGTGTACCTTGAACATAGCTTATTTTCTTTTGTTTTTTACAGCCTTCAAAAACTCCTACATTCCAGTAGAAAGCTGTCTCTTCAGGTCCTTAATTTTGTTCATTCATTCCAGGTAAAGGGCAATAATCCAGATGTTAATCACTCCGTATGGTCTGTCATCCCTTTCTGCCCTCTTACTTGCCTTTTTTGGGTCTGTGGAAACATACATGGTTTGTTTTATTTGTCTTTTGTTTAAATGGGAACTGTATTAAGCACTCAAGTGCTACTTGAAGGACAAGGCAAGTACTTCCCTATCCCTTCTCTAGCCTCACTTAATGCTTAACTCTATGGTTGCTTCTGGTGCGTAATTATTTTCATTCTTTTTTATGGCACTTGCTCAGCAAAGTTGTCCTTCACTAGTCCTGTCTGCTGATTATGTGGTGGCTGCTTGGATATGTTGGAGAGATTTACTGCAAACCAGGGAGATGCTCATTTTATGTGCCTCTCAAGTCAGTGTGTTTCCTTAGGAAAAAATTCAACCTGGATTTCATGCCAGTTACTTTTGTACTTCTCCTAAGATCCTCTAGACCTTAGTGTTCAGTAACTATAAATATGTAAAACTACATACTCTGGGAGGATTTTTTAATAATGTAGGTAGGGAATAGGGATCTTGTGTAGTAAGCAAAGAGGAATGCCAGGTCTGCAGCCTGCTCTAATTCTGCATGGAAACAAGGCATGTCCATGTGTAAAACGAAATCTGCTTAGCTGCTCTCTCTTATGATACTTTTCTCTAAAACTCAGTGTTTTCAGTAAGATAATAAATTTTCAGGTTACTTAACCAGGTAGTGTTATGGATGGTGTGATCCTGAAACTGTCTCCTTGTGAGAATGTTGGAGATTCCCAGCAGATTTGAAGTCCTGCAGCCGTCAGTCTCAAAGGACTCCTGTCCTAATGTGTTAGATGTTATCTCTGAGGTACACTTTTCTAGGTGATGGTTCTGGAGAGAAAAAAAGAAAACGTGCCAAACCAAACTTCTGGGAAATAATACTGCTCAGCATATGGTCAAGTCATTCCCTCCAAATATATGTATCCATCTTAGCATGGTATGGGTTAAATAGCAGTCTGATAGATGTCCTGCAGATTTTAGAGATTTACATTCATTTTTTTCTAAGTCTTCAGTTTTAAGTCTCAGGCTTCCATGAAGGTTTCTTGAAAGCCAAATAATGCATGCACAGATGCAGCTGAGGCATCTGTATGCTTATTTAATTTTGTTTATCCTGCTTTTACTTCCATAATCGTTTGGCATTTATTGGATTACAGTAACACACTTCAGAAACTCAAAGTGTATTTGAAGATTAGATTAGGCTGTCATATTCTTTGTTTTGAAGACATGGTTTTTTTCCTTTTGCTTTTAGGAAGGTATTTCAACGCTGGATCAGCTCCATGATGCTGGTTCTTCAAGTTCACTTTTGCAGCCAATTTCTGCAGATATGGGTGTTCCTCTTCCTGCCAAGAATCTCATGTTCAAGGAAGGTGTATTATCTGAATGGAATGGATGGGCCCCTTCCTCAGTTTTTTTCAACCACACCTAAGGAACAGGTCAAATAGAGGTTCTTGTGCATTGATCACTAAATGCCTTTCTTCTATTATGGTTAATTCCTAGTGCCAACCACTAAGAAGTGTACTGCTGCTGCAGCATAACCCGTGTAAAAGTAGTGTTACAAAAATGTGTTGTGTTGCAGTATTGAGGAAGTACTTAAACTGTCTAGAACTTGTTACTCATTACTGCATATCTTGCTGCAACAGAGAGCTTTTTAGCTGTCAGCACTATTTTTATCTCGAGACAATCTTTCTTTTATAACTAAACTTGCCCTTTCTAGGCTTTCTGATGATTGTTAAATTTCTATGCTGTCACCACAAAATTGCAATAGTAGTTTTCTATGTTCGTTACTCAGACATAAATTCTGTTTAGTTTTGTACTGTATTACTGAAAATCTTTCTGTATAAAGGTGAGAGATTTGGCTCTTCTTCTGAAAGCTCAGTGATACCAACTGATCAAATAAAAGTATCATGATGATATGGGGCATTAAGGATTGTTGAGTTCTGTAGTTCAGTTTAACAGTGGGGCCTTGACAAATCGGTACAATGGAAGGAGGAGGCTGAGTTAGTGCAGACTTGAAGTCCTGCTGCTGACCTAAGGCCACTTTGAAGATTAGTGGTGCACTTCCATCTCTGTCAGAATTTGATGGAGGTGTGGAACTGGGGAACGTCTGAGGTGGTTATCTCTGTTTGCAGAGTTCTTAATGAGAATGGGTTCATCTTCCTCTTGGTATGAAACCAGGAGCGTCTGAGATTTGATCCCACTGGGAGTCTTTTGCTGTAATTTGAAGCTGGTCATGATTCCTGTGGGTAAACTGTTGTCATAAATTGAGTTTAAGGTAGATAACTAGTTCTGTCTTGCTGATTAATGTTTGAAAGAACAGAGCTCTTGATTTTTCACTTCAGTCATTAGCAAAGGAAGATAACAGCAGATGTGAAGACAGAAACTTCAGTGAATCTGTGTTCCTTGAACTATTAGCTGTTGATCATGACAAAAATTAACAGTAAGCTGTTTCATCTAAAATCGTGTTCTCACTCTCTTTGTAGGGGATGACTTTATGTAGCATGGTTTTACTTTGTTTATATTAGGTATTAACTTTTTGCCAGCTTAAAAAAGTCTGTCCCATTTAGCACGAGGAGAACGAGCAATGTAGTGTTAAGACTTCTCTGCTAGCTCTCTTCTTTACTAGAACTGCCTTGTTTTAAATAGTCATAACTAAAAGTGGGACTTAATCATCCTGTCATTACTATTCTGCAATACATAATGGGTCAAGGATCTGTGGCACAGATGGTGCTGAACAGCAGCAAGGAGAAAAATGGCAACATTTGGGTTTGTATCCTGTTCTGCATGAAAAAAAACATGTCAAAAGCTTGAAGAGGACACATGTACCATGATAGGATAATGCAATGACTTAATTTACAACTGTGAAGATTCCATTCTTTTTCATTGGCTTTATGTACATTTCTGAAGTGTAAGTGTAGGACTTGTGCTCTAAGAAACTGGAAGTCTGTAGTACTTCAGTTTGCTCAGTGCTGCTTTCTTATATCTGTTTTGTTCTGGAATTTTACCAGCAGCAGCTGAACTTAGCATTCTGCATATATTACATTATCCAGATAAAGTTGATCATTTACACTACAGTGACTTTTTGTACTGGACATGCATACTCTCCATAGTGGTTTTTAAATTGCCTTATTTCCTCCAAAGTAAATTAAAGAGGAATTGGATGTCAATCTGCTCTAAATGGCTGAGAAAACATTTGCTATGAGAACTGTTACATGGAGATTAAGCCAGTACCTAGCACTGCAGAGGAATTAAGCAGTTAGGTGATGGCTTACACTTTCAGGGCTACAGATGTTACTGTAAGTGCTACTTTGAGCTGCAGTAGGTGATCTAGTTTGCTGTATTGTACTGAATTTTGCCATGCACTATCCATACTAGTATGTAAAGTGATGATAGTGCAAATTGTATGGAAGTTTGAAAATAGATGAAAACTTACTGGTCTCACTGCATATTCTTCAGTGTTGCTAAGTGAAGGATACCCTTTGTTATTAGGTTGTCTAAAGTAAAGTTTCTAAATAAAAGTAGCCAGCTCCTCAAAGTTGGTTGATACCCATAAATCTTACAGTTAATGGTGAGAATTCCAGATGTGTTGCAGTTTTTAGAACTCAAGCCACTCTAATTTAGGGGCTTTCAACACTAGTTTAGGAGCTTAAATATTCAAGTCTGTATATCTGAAGTTTACTGAATAAGTTACAACCAAAGAAGTCTATTGAAATTCCTGAAACTACTACAGCACCAGTGCTTGGGATGGTCAAGAGGCTTCAAACTATGTGACTTTTGTTTCAAATATGGTGTAAAAACCCAGCAGGTCTCAAAGATCTTAGTACCAAAAGAATCTATTTTATATTGTATTGCAAATAAAACAAATTAAATCAATTTCTTTTCTTCAGGTAGTTTTATTGACTGTGGGGAAAATCACATGCATTACATATTGTAAAGCTGTTTTAAATTTCTGTTTCAGCAAGATTTTTAACTTGCAGAAGACAGCTTGGCTTTGTCCTCTGGCACAGCCTAAGTAGTACTGAAGCTAGATGGATATACCTGAAGATGTTCAGGATCTAGCTAAGAAGTGTGTTACATTTGTTTTCAGTTTTTTTGATCATGACTTATTGCACTTCTTTCTTTTCCTTCATTGTTCTCAAGTTTCTCGTTACTTTCTTGTTCAGTGTTTCAAATGGTTTGTATTTTGAGAGTTTTACGTACAACTGTAACTGTATACAGTTGTGCGCTTCTAGTGTGACATTGTTAATATTATCCATTGAATTGTACAAAGTCTGTGTTCAATTAAATTATTGACACATGTAACAAATGTTTACAAATAAACTGTGGTGTAGGTCAAACCATGTGCAGAATCCTTCTCATGCAGTGGTTTTATTCTTGGGCACAGCTCTAAAATGTTGCTCTGTCACCATAGTGCTCAGGCCCAGCAAATGCCATAGAAGTATCTTTTCCCAGTACCCCTGCAGTTCTGCAGAGATGCAGCTTCAGCAGTGGAAACCCTCTGTTCTAGAGTAGTCTTTCCCATCCCACATATTTAACCTCTGAGGAGAAGGGGAAGGATGAGAGCAATATGTGTGCTCTATCTCTTCCTGCCAATCTAAACCTGTAGTTTTGTATGCTGGGTTTTTGAAGGCACTTGTGCCTGTGGTGTCTTACCTGCTTGCTTTGGCTAAAGACATTTTTTAGTAGAACTTGAAAGAAATGAGACCAGAATTGTTTATGTAAGGTAATGCAGGCTGAGGATTCATTTTAGTAGTATAACTGCAATGAATCTGATGTCAATATAAAAAAGAAATACAGACCTAGATAGTGAAAGAAACTAAATAACCTCCTTGTGTTTAAACCTTCCTTTATCCTGGATTTTCTTGAGAATGTGTATGTAACTACCTTTTTCTGTGTTTTTCCTCTTCATTTGTTCCACTTGAAAACTCCCAATGTGTGTCTCTAGCTTTGTCTTTATGATTAGAGCTCAAGGCTCCTTTTGGACCAAAAGGAAATATATCTGGTTTTACTGTTCAGCTTGAAGCTAATGTTAATCCTCCTCCCAGTCCCCTGGAACAAAGCCAAGCTTCTTAATGCTTCTTGGAAAGGGCTTTGATAATCAAAATTGCTTTCTTAGGAGCTACTTGGTATGAAAGATGTCTTTTGGAAATTATCGTCCTGGTGAGGGCAGGCTGGGACTGGGCAGGGTGTAGGAATTGAAGTGGGCCTGGAAACAAAGTGCTTGTGGAGCTGCAGTGAGGTGCTCAGCTCGGGGTTCCACCTGGTACACATGGAGCTGAGGGATGTGGCACGATCTGCTGGGCTTAGGTGACTCTTCGTGGGCAAACTCCTTTGTCCTTGATTCTGCAGAGCTGCACAGAATTGAATCAAAAGTACCACACTGAATAGGTGATGGAGGCATTAGTTTGTGACAGCTTTAATAAATGATTATATTCAACTGGGGAAAAATGGAAATGAGAAGAAACTAACGATGAGAAGGGGGAAAGAAATAGTCTAGAAAAAGTGTTGGGTGAAGGGGAGAAGCATCTTTCCAACATATGTCCTAGCGCTTGCTCTTAATAGAATAAAGAAATCACATCTCTTAATTACCAGTGCTCAGGGACCATTCCTTACTCATCCCTACCAGAAAAAAAGGGAAAGAAGCTAAACACAGAAATGAGAAGTGCCGAGGTTGTGAGCAGACTGGGAAGTAGGGAGTAGAAACAGAACTGGAAAGTATTCTGATAGCTTATTTTTTGAACTTTCTGAGCTTCAAACAATCAGCATGAATTGGCCTGGATTGTATGTTCACAGGACATATTAAAAAAAAAGTGTTGAAAAGGTGTATGAAGTATTACTCCATTCATTTTTAAATTATTTCTGACCGAGTAGCTGTTGTACTCTGAAGCCATCTGCTTGTTTGATTGTACCACAATGTGAGTGATGTAGGAGGACTTAACCAGACGCACAAATGTCCTGTAGGTGTCAGCACTTCCCTTGCTGTTTTCCTGACTTCCCGCAATAGGAATAGCAGGAAAAAAACGGTGGATTGTTTTTCGGTTGGTTATTTTTAAATTGAAAGTATTCGAGTGGATGTTCTTTGCTAGTGAGCACTATGAAAGCAAATTGTTATATAATTAACAGGCAGAGCTGTCCTTACTGGATAAAAAGGCTTCAGAAAAAAAAACTTGACCTGGTTAAAATGCTACTTACAGAATACCATATAGCTGTTTATAAAACTATCTAAATAGTAGGACTAAGCCTTTGGCAAATATTGAAACAAATGACATTCACCAGTTGTAATGTGCTCTGCCATATGTGACAGCATCTCTTAGGTTAAGCATTAGCTCCTGGTTGGCAGAGTTCTGACTTTGGAAGCAGTCATGAGCCTCAGGATGAGGCATAGGACTTACATGCAACTGGTTCACGTCCATGTTTGTTCATCTGCTGTAAATCCAACAAGGGCAGGCTTACTCCAGCCCAGCCTTCTTGGAGCCCAGTTCTGGAAGGGTGACCCAGCACTGAATAACTGTGTGTGACTCAAGTGTCTGAGCAGCATGGAGAGCTTGGGTCTGAGACACTTTGGAAGCAGAAGGAGAAACATGGTTTAGCCCAGTGCCGTTGAGAGAATATTTATTTTATAATCGTGGCTGTGAGGATGGAAGAGTTAATTTAAATAATCTTTTTAATGCATAGGAAGAAAATAGGCATGAAGCACCCTCTGCCTTGGACTTGGTACTCAGCAGCCTGGCAAGTCTGATGATATTAGCATAGCCATTTGATTCAGAAAGAGATTTGGAATTTGTATTTAGAAGACTGCTGAAGCTCAGTTTAGTAGCATTCTATGCTTTCCTTGCTCTAGATTGATCCTGGTTAGCAATTTGTCTAGGCTGTCTATATTTCTGACCTCATGAATTACTGAAGAGCTTTTTTGCTTGGCACTTGTTTCTAAGGCAGTCCAAGAAAGTATTATTAGTTGAATTTCCATATGGCAGTTTCTGAAGTATTTGTTTCTTTGGCTGAGGGGTGAGATTTTGTTGGCTCATATTCTTCCTTGGACCAACACTTCTTGTCTTCTTCCTAGATAGCTGATGTCACACCTATGCAGATTATGTTCCGAGAGGACTGAATGGACGTCAGTGACAAAACTGAAGGTTTATCCACAGTAGCACATGTGATAATATTTCAGAAGGGGGAAGGAGATAGTGCATTTTCATCTCTGTCTTCAGCACAGATGCATCAGATCCATTATTGAACAGATGGCAGGATCTATAATTCAAGCGTTCTGTGCACTTGTCTTCAGGATGCCTGTACAGGAGGTGAAGGTGCCACGAGGTGTGAGTGAAGCAAGATAAAATAGAGCCAGTTCCTCTGGACAAGAAGGTCTGGAGATTATCTTTTTACTTGAGTTTATGCATTGAAATAATTAATTTATCTATGTCAAGCCTGCAGATTGAGTTGCTGAAGCCAGCAGCTCCTGAGGAGGTCACTAAACTTGTTTTCAGTGAGGTGAGTTGGGCGAAGGCAACTTGTCTCATGCAAAGCCAGCAGCAGTGGAGAGCTTGGTCTTGGCTACAAAATAGACCTGTGGGGCTGCAGAAATACATGAAGTGCCCAAGTCAGTTTCTGTCAGTCCTGCACAGCAAATGCTGATTTGCTGAAAGGGAACGACATGGGCTTGAGACACCTGGACATGTGCAATGGATTGTTTTCCCTGCAGCAGAGACATGTCTGCAGGGCACTCAGTCCCTGCTCTGAACCTGGTGTGCCATTACTCTGAAGCAGTGTGATCTTCTTTGCTGTAACTGGTACCATTCATATAAATAGCTGCATATTATGGAATAAAACTCGTAAGCCAGCAATTAGGGAGAAAAGAAAATCAGCATGCCATATAGGAGAACTGTTTATGGTTCTGGCTCTGAGTTGGGCAGAACAGCTGCTTTGTTTATCAAGGGGAATATCTGGCTACTGCTTTGTTAGGATGCAGAACAAACAGTTACTTTTTTCATAAACTGATTTTTAACTTCCAGCCAGTGGGACTAGTGTGCTGCTGATACTGGAAAAGCACCAATTGCTGCCTGACAGGGCTTTAAAATGTTGCAAACAGCAGGTAGGACTTCTTCAGTCCTACAGAGAGCAGCCTTGCATTTAAAAAAACGAGATTAATCTATTGCAGAGAAGTGCCGTTGTGTCTGATTTTCCTAGGGTAAGAGTGATGAGCAGCTACCCAGGAGCTCTTGATTTTTAGAAAAATACTTTTGTTTTTCTAAACACACCCTCTCCCTTCCTATCTCTATTATGACCGGACCTCCATCTGCAGACGGTGGATGAGCTTGATGTGGAAGTTCAAATTTCTGAATGCAGCTCCTGGCTTGGCTTTTCCTTTGTCTTGCTTTTCCTTCATCTTTGCAGTGCCTGAGGGCAACTGTGGCCCTGCCGTGTGCTGGTGCAGTGCCTGGTCCCTCACTGCCGCCGAGGATGCTGGCAGGTGCTGGTGGGCTGTGCCCGGCAGCCTGAGCTGTGTCCCCCTGGCCAATGGCCTTTTCTCAGGAATGAGGAATCTGTGCTGCTCAGAGCCAACAGCTGTGTGTGCTCACAGTCAGTGTTTGGACACCCATGGGGTGAACACCATCGCTCGCTCTGTGTTTGAGAGGGACCCCTGGGCCATGTCAGCAGTGCCCAACCCCTCTGGACCATCCCACATCAGCCCAGCAAGGCTGGGTTCCCTGCTGCCCTTGCAGTGGGTGGGGGTTGGCTGGCTTGTTGCAAACCCAAGCTGGTGCCTGCTGGATTATTTTAAGTAATTTGTAGACAGGTGTCCCCTGGTTATGCTTTGCTTTTTTGTCGGCTAGCAGTCAGGAAATGTTTTGTGGGAGGAGGGAAGGAGAGAGAGGGGAAGAAATGATTCTTAGTATAAGGATCTTATTAGGAAAAAAATATCACAATAATTTTTAATGCCCTTAATAGATTTCCATTTGCTTGAGTAGAGAACAGCTTAGGTGGATTTCTTAAAATATGTATATGATAAACATAGTTTGATTAAATGTTATGTGCTCTGCTGCTGAAGAGTTGCCGTGATGGAAAAAAATTCCCCTTCGGAGATCAATTAGTGTGTGCTGAGATCAATTAGCAGTGCTGGTGAGAAGATTCAAGGAAAGGAGCCTGACACTGGGGTATGTCTGGGCTCTGAGCAGGGCTGCGGGAAAGGAAGAGTAGAAATAGATGTACCACACAGCTGAGGAGACTCACAGGAATTTTATTGCTGTTGCGGCTGCATTCTGTGCCAGCACTGTTGGGCCAGCACTGCTTTTGCAGATCTTTCCATTTCCTCTGGCCCTGCTGTCAAACCCATGACTTGCTCTGTGTTATTCCAGCACATAACACTCTTTGGGGAGGTTTTTCCCCACGCCAGAGCTGTGCCGTGTCTGTCAGCTGAGGCTCCTCCTGTGCCTCACTGCTCACCTCCTCTTCCCGCTCACGTAATCTTTACCTTGCTGGACAGGAAGAGATGGAGATCAAATGTTTCCCAAACTGCTCCTGAGCATCTTGGGGTCCTCTCAGATGGCCTCAGAAAGGTCTGTGCAGGGAGCCATGGTTGGAAGGGACAGCTGGGCCACGGGGCAGTTTGCACTGGGTGTGTTTAATGACCAGCAGAGAGGACTCTGAAAGAGCTGTCCTGTCTCTGAAAGAAGAAATGGTGTCTCCTGAAGGTGTGCACTGAGAACAGAGGCTTTCAGAGCTGCAGAGTTTATGTAGCCATTACATTTGAAAAGATTACTCTGTGTACAACAAAAATTAAAAGATTGATGTTGTCAGAAGCCTTGCAAGGGGTTAGAAGGGGGCTTATATGCATGTAAAAAAATGCAGCAAGCTTATTTTTAATTCTGTGGGCTCTTTTTAATTGTATTTGCATCTCTGAAAAAAATCTTTCCAATCGTAATCATTACAAAGTTTTCATTTTTTTAGATCGGGAATTGAATGGCATCTCAGGAAGAGGATAATTGTCTTTGAAAGAGGAGATGTCATTCTGAAATAGGGTTACTTTTAACCTGGCATTAGGTGTCCCCATGGGGCGTTACACTGCCATACCTGAGCTGCTGGTCACTCTGCTGGAGCATTTCTTGCCCCTTCCTCTGTCCTCATGTCAGCTTACAGGTTTCAAATGCTTAAATTTTGCTTTGTCATACATTGTGGTCCCTGAGGTTTAAAAATGGAGCTAAATTAATAGCAAGCTTCAAACTGCCAATCCAATTTTACGTGCACATGAAGAGAAAAATGACAGAAAATGTTCAAGTGCTTCAAAGAAGTCATCAGACAAGCTTACCTGTCAAGGGTGTTTTTAATCATCATCTGTGTCTGGTAAAGACTGTAGCTATCCTCCAGGGTCAGGCTTCGCTTGGAAAAAAAAGAAAAATTGTTTTGCAGAACTGGTCTCCTACCTCCAAACTGGTTTGGACTCTTGCAGATAAACATAGTGAAATGTATTGACTTATGGGATACAACCAGCCCGTCCTGTCTCCCATCCTGTATTCCTCAGTAAATTTCTGCCCCAGGGAGATCTGCAGAAGTTGGACACCTTGCAGTTTGCTCTCTGTGCAAAGCTGCTCCCTGGAGACTCATCTCTGTGCAGAGACTGGCCCAGCCCAGCTGATTTCAACCTGATTTAAGGGATTGTTAAGAAGGAGGCTTCAGCTTCTGGGCTCACCTGGTTGTGAGCAAAAGCAATAGAGGGTGAAATGGAAACCATCCGGGGTTTGGAGGCGATGGCTTCGTGGATAGTGTGGCCACAGGTGACTGCTGGGGTTGAGATGTTCATGGGCTGAGACGCAGCAGGTTTGTGTTCCTGTTCCTGTTCCTTTATAGCCTTTTCTCTTCAAAAATGTTTGAAAGAAGAGGCAGCTAATGGTGTATGACACTGAAGTGATACTGGACATCGCTTCCCGCTTCGGAATATTTCCTGGAGGATTTTGGCTTTTCATAGCAGCTCCACTGAGCCAGTCTGATGTCTTCACTTCTCTGACACCCGACATGTGCATAGAGCAGCGAGATGAAAAGGTTTCCTCTTGGATTTCATCGAGCTCCCAGCAGAATTTGTACATCTCTATTCTGAGCATGGTTTATATATATACATATTTAAAATGTCCACTGTGAAGATATATATATCTGTCATCTCCTTGCCATAATCCTGTAACCAGACACCTAATGGTCCCCTGGCTTCAAAAGTCAGTCCCAGGAAAGTGCTTTCTCCAGTTAGCTGGGACTATAGAGCACTTACTGCCTTAGCACATTTTACCTCAGAAAAATGGTCAAAATTTGCATTTGGGGAATGTTGTGCAATTTTTACCTGCCCTCATCTGAATGATTGGCACTGGTGCTTTGTACTGGGGGAGAATTAGATTTATTTGCTGACTTATTGCTTTGTAGAAAAATGAAAATGTTGTCCCCAGAGTGGATCTACTTTTTCATGCAGTAGATAGGGGGAAGCTGTGGTGCTGCCTTTGGACACATATGCTTCGGAGCAACTATGGAAAATTATCCAAGAGTAAATTTCCTTGCAGTGGATCATTTGAAAAGGCTGTGAAAATTCATGCGTGTTATTTTTGGGAGGAAAGATGTCATCATCAAATGTATTTAAATTTCTTTGTCTTGGTCTTTCTGAAAAAGCACTGCAAAGGTGGAGGGGGCACTGACATCTTTCACAGCCCCTCTTTGCTCCCTGCCACATTCACAGGTGTAAAACAGCAGGTTAAGCTGGGCACAGGAGCTGATATTAGGACTGCTGCCAGCTCCTGCCAGCCTCTGCAAGTTGTTTCTCTTCCTTTTTTTTTTTTGTCAGAGAGATGCAAATGCAGCATCACTGGCCTAGCTGAAGGCTTTGAGGACTTACTGCCATCACCTCTTCGGAACATCTCACGGAGCAGATGGATGCTGTGAAAGCATTTCTGGTCCTGCAAGTGCAGTGGAGGGAGCCTGGCTGGGATGGTTCTGTGTGTGCCCTCCTGGGGATGCTGAGCTCCCTTCTGCCAGGGTTAAGCTGCAAGAAAGCCTCTAGCTTAATTTGGGCTAGGTCTTTGCTGGGGAAATCACAGGTTCAGTTTCTTGCCATCAGAGGACTTCAGCAAGGCTGGGCGGAAGGGCTTAGCAGCAAACCTGAGCACCCTGACCTATTTAATAACAACCTAATGCCCTTACCACAGGGCTTATCAGGACTAGCTGGGGTTGGGGACAGCCAGCAGTGCCTGCAGTGATCTCACATCCTGTTCAGCTGCTCTTGTGTTGCCTGACTGACAAACCATGCCAACACTGTGCATGTAACAGGCAAGCACAGCCCTTTGCAGGTGCTTTTTCATTTTGCCTCCCCAAGCTGCACTGCACTGTAATGCATCCCTGCACACCCCAGTTACGATTGTGGAAGGGAATGCAGAAGTCTGAATGCTCGAGCTACAGTTCATTACCCTCACTTTTCTGCATCTCTGCCGTGTTAACTGTGAGCTACACGGGAGTGAAAGAGAAGAACTGAACAGTTGGCTTTGGATATTTAGAAATTGGAGGAGTTTGTTCGTGTCTGTCCCTGGGGTGTCCCCAGTCTCACACATACAGAGCAGGAAGCATGCTCTGGAATTTCATAGCACCGCCTGTAGTTGTTTGTGTCCAACAACCCTGGTCCAGATGCTAACGCTTCTGTAGGTAATGAGTACAGTCACCCGGATCCCAGTAGGCTTTTTATCTCCTTCTCCAAACAAATCTAAATTCCCCTGTAATTACGAAGCCATCATGCTAATTACAGCTGTGGGAAAAGGTTATCCCCATCTGCCAGCAGTTCATCCACATTGCTGAGGCACAGGTCAGGCTCAGAAAGAATTAATTTCACTGTATTTAGTCATGTTAACAGTTCTAGGCTTTATTTTCACAGCAGCACAGGCACCCCCTGTTAACTCGGTGTACTGCTGTGTCTGTCACATGTGGGTTTGGGATTTCAGTGCTCAGTGGCTCACAGGGGCTGCCTGTGAATGGGGGATGTGGGCAGCAGGCTCAGGACAGAGACGGCAGGTTTGGGGGAGGGAAAGAATGCTTAAACCAAATGAAAATGGATGAAGGTCTTCTGTGGTTTGGGATATCTTATTAATATAAGAGCTCCTAGCTCCAAAACTTACAGATCCATGCTCTGTATCAAGTCATTTTGCTGCAGGCTTATCTTTGCTCTAAGTGGGACAGACAACAATGACTGTGACTGCATTGTGCCTTTTTATTTTTAAATAAAAATAGGTAGGCCACCAGTGGCTTTGCTACAAGCAATATTACCTTCTTTCTAATAATTTAAAAAATATGCATCACCCATGAAGGTGTCATCTTAAAGGAGTTATAACAAGGTCAGAGAGATCTTGTGCCTGACAGTGTGATGTTTGCATGGTACCTGCAGAACAGAGCATTGCTGCTCTAGAGTTGATGGAGACCTTTTCCCCTCAATTTTCCCCTTCCCTGGGCTGCTGCCAAAGCTCTTGCCAGGGCTTGAGTCAGCAGGAGGTCAGCTGTGGGTGAGTGGAGGGAGATGCCTTGGGAGATGTTCCAGCATTGCCCTTACTCTGTACTGGGCTGTGTCTAAAAAGCACCAAGGCTCCAAGGAATGAATTTGCTGTAGATTTGCAAACTTGACTGAACTTTTAACTTTAATTGCCCAGAAAGCAACTGGAAGGTTGTTCTGCACCCTGCATGGCAGGGACTGCCTCGCCTTTAGTGTGAAGAGCTCCCATATGATGTTGCCTGCTGCTACTGAACTCTGGGGATCTGATGGACAGTTCTGGGGAGCTGGTAGGGAAGCTGTGTGTCTGTGCCATGTGTATAGAGTGCCACGTGTGTGTTCCTTTCTTCTATACCATCTTTCCCTTCTCTGGTGAGTTCCCCTGCCAAGTTCCTCAGGAGGAAATGCTCTCAGGTGAGTCTGTGTGTGAAACACAGAAAAGCCTCCTGCCTTACCACCCTGTCAGAGCCCCTCCTGGGGGATCCACAGTGTCTGCTTCTGTCAGATGCTTTTAAGAGAGAGATCTCAAGCATATAAATTCACAGCAAAAAAATAATCTTTGTCCCACTTGATAAGCTGATTAAAAATACACTGAAATGCCGAAGAGCAAAGACAAGAAGAGAGGTGTTAATGAATAGGTTGGAGCTAATTAAAATCTAAATCTGGTAACACTGTGGAAGAAGCACAGCTTTCTGAGCTGGGTGCTGCCTCATTTCAAGGAAGATGACCGAGGCACGATTCTCATGAAGTGACTAAAATTGACCAAGGTGGTCACTGTTCCACACACGAGACATGCAGCATTTACATGTCCAGCTGGCCTGAGTCTTCCCAACCTGAAAAAAGTTGTAAAATATTGAAAAAGCCCCTATGTTAAGGGATTTTTGTCTTTAGCTGTAGAATCCACAGTTTTTGCTCTGGTCATGGGCCAGAAGTAGGTTTTCTAAAACACAAAGATGAGAATCAAGCGTCGTTATGTGGCTCCAGGAGGAAACACCAAAGTCCTTTTTATCTGTGGCATCAATTATGCAGCAAGACAACTTTCTGAAACTTTCAGCAATAAAAAATGGTTAATTGTATTGCAAAAGGCAAAGACTATAAAACATCAATTCACAGTCCAGATCCTTCTTCTCTTAACTTCAAAGAACACAAATTATTTTAAGAAAAGGAGAACCGACTTTTGAAGATAACCTTTTCTTCCTCACAGTCCCCTGAACTTTCCCTCACAAATTCTTTAAATACTTTGCCCAGCCAATTAAAATTATTGTTATAACAATTTATTATGGTTTAGCAGGAAAATACACACGTGGGCACTTTACCAAGTGGGGCTGTTATGGCATGAAACATGTGATTATGCTTGCAAGAAGCAAGTGAAAACTTACAAATATGTCTGTGTGATATTCCTGAAATGGCAAGTTAGGGAGACACCCCTTGAACTTTTGAATGGATTTGGCTGATAGCATTCAGGAAGGCAGCAAGGAGGTTACCAAAACTGAGCTGAGGCTCTCCAGGATGAAGAGCTGTGTGAATGCTCAAAACATGAAGCAGATGTGAAACACTTGTCTGAGTTTGGGCTCAGATGAGGTTGTTACATTGATGAACAGTATTTTGTTATTGTATTTTGAAAGTTTACCATAGTGTCTGCAGACTTCAGCTGAGCTCCATGGCATTTTGCAGTCATATTAATATTTACCTTTTTTACTGTAATTGTTCAACTTCCGAGTGTGATTTTGTGAACCAGCTGCTCTGCACTCAACTTGATATCTTTATCAGACCATCCTGGTGGAAGACTAATGGGAAATAAAACTCAACCCAAATATATGAAGCATAGTCACGCTATTACAATTTATATATTTAAAACAGTTTAGAGTGTTGTAGACAGGGCCCTGGTATGGCTGTATGTTTATTTTATGCACAGGAACATTAACTGGTATTAGCTGTGTTAGCAGCTCTGGATGGAGCTGCACCTCTGAGAATGTAATGCAGAAAGGATTGGAGGGTTTAGTATCTGCCTGCTAAAAGAGTTTTATTTAAGTGACTGTCTTCCCTGGCATTTAATCCCTGCCTAACACCTGCTGTCCTGATGCTGGTGTTGTAGTTCTTTACAAAGTATTCAGGATTTGTACAGGGTGCTGGGATTTCTGTAAATGGGTTTTAGTTATCTGCTCTGAAGAGGTCAAAAAGCCACTGAATTAGACTCTGGAAGGACTGTTCTTATTTTTATGGATCATTTGAGTGTGACACTCACTTTTTCCAAAAAGGCAACTACCTGAGACGAAAATGTAAAGAATAATGCAGTTCTTGTATTTTGAACAAAGAAAATTTTAAAAATCCAAATAATATTTCAAAGTTAGACACAAGCTTTTCAATCATTAGAAATTTATTGATTTGCATTGCAAACTCTGCTTTCTTATGTGTTTGAAGCAGACAGTAAGTGCTGAAAACCTAGAAATATCTTTGTGAACTTCAGTAGTAGCCGATGGTCTGTTGGCAGCAGTGACACTTTTATATTTGCTGCCACTGAGTGCTGGGTGAGAAAGGCCATTTTCAGCACGGAGGTTTCCTGCACATATTTAACTACCTCTATGTCATGCCTTGAGCAGTGATGCTGGAACGAAAATCCATCATGACAGCTCTGTTAAACCCTGCTCGCAGTGTGAGCTGAGCTGTGGCTGTGCTGTGCTCTGTCCCTGAGAGCTCTGCTCTGGGAAACTGTGATTAAAGCATCCCCACGCTGGGCTGTCAGGCTGATGGAGTGAATTTCAGGCTGTGGCCAGAGAGGAAAGCACACAGCTTTCCAGATTTCATGTGCCATCAGGAGTGAGGTGTGGGGGAGGGCAGGGGGTCTGGCAGGGAACAGAGGTTTTCCTGCTGGGATGGAGCTGTTCTTTCGCTTCCCCAGTACAGGCAGGGACTGAGACTGCTCCTCTGTAAGAAATAATGTCCTGTGTTGGGCATTTCTCTTGGGGGATGCCATGTGCTGTTTTCTGGCTCCTGCTTTGAGCTCAGTGCAGCCCTCACCTTCACAAACAGCAGCATAACCTGCAGTGAGCCTGCGCTGCTGCCTGCCCTGGGCAAAGCGAGGGGAAACCAACTTCTCTGGTGGGTTTTGGAGCAAAACATACTAATGTTTTATTGGCCAAGATGTTCATGGCCTCTTGCTGCTGTTGTGTCTGATGCGCTTTGGGAATTTTTAGCATTCTCAGGTGAGAAAGAGCAGTGGATGGGACAGCATCACTTACATACATTATGTGGTCGGTATTTTAACTGTGCTTCCTCTCTGCAAAGCTCCCTACCTTGGGATTTATGCCTGAAAAGGCATAAATAAATATCTCCTTCTTTTGTAGGAGAAATAGAGCCAACAGTTTGTGCTTAGGAGTATCAGATGTTTCATTTCAGTGTTCTGTGAGCCCTGGGAAACAAAAATCACTTGAAGATCTTCCTTTGATCGTATTTTATTTATTCTGAAACAGGTAGAATTTCACTTCTGCAGCCTGTCCTCTCAAGCTCTGAAGACTGGGACAGTTTTTGAAGCTGCCTGGCCAGCTATGGAGGAAGAGATCCAGCAGCCACGCCCTACATATCTTCTGCTGTGCTGCAAACCTCTCACAGGTGTCCTCCACAGGCCTGGCTTTTGGCAGCTTTTCCTTGGAATGAACACAGACAGTAGGAAAAAAAATTGCTCTGCTGCTCAAATTTATCTCGAGATTTCACTCTCACTTGATTAAAAAATTTGCAAATCAATCTGCAGTCCTGTGCAAGGAACAGGATGGCAAAAAGATTCATGCCTGCATGAAGCTAATTAGTTTTTATCACTCGCTTCAAAGAATACAGATAAGTGGTATTTTCTAGAGAAATGGAGTTGATTTTTCTCTACTTCAGGTATAAACCAAAAGAAAACAGAAAATTGATGAAGCATTTTTATCTAAGAAAGGAAGAAATGCTTACACTAATATCAAAGTATGTATTTACAGGGGGATGTCATGATTTATGATCATCCCTGAAAAAATCACAGAATTTGTTTAAAGCTTCAGGCTGAAGGATCACCCCATTTCTTTCCTGATGCAAACAAGTTAAAGCTGAAGGTTGGAGTTGAGACACTCTGTTTGAATTACTTTTTTGACAAAGAGTTTGCCTGTTGAAAAAATGCAAATGTAACAGACTTCTTTACAGATTTAATCTAAATGTGTGCCATTGTGAGATATTTTGCCTATGTTTAAATTTTTTTTGGGGAAAAAATCATGCCAAAACAAGTGTTTGATTCGATTCCAAACTGAGCAAGGTTATATTCTTCACTTCACCAGCAGAACCAAACTGCTCCTCTCCTTTAGGTCCTTGACACCACACAGGACAGCTGCGAGCTGCTGTGTGCTCCCCGTGGATGGCAAAGTGCTGCAGGGAGGTTGTAACTAAGTCAATAGGTTTATCTGTTGGAGAGCTGTAAAGGGCAAAAAGGTTTTAGCTCTGTGTAATGCCTCAGTTTTCTTGGCTTGCTGAGCAGCAGTGCAGTGTCTATGTGGCTGATACCTGAAACAATAGTACTTCAGGATATGAAGTAAAGAGCTGGATGAAAAAAAAAGGGCGGAAGTGAAAGGATATCCTACTTACAGTGGTCCCTACCAGCCTCTTAGGACTTGCTCATCAGCTTCACCATCCCATCAGTGTTATGGATGGCATTGTGGTGGTCAAAAAGTTCCTGTTCAGAGGAAAAGAGCAGAGATCTGTATCATTACAATGGAATGAAATTAAAAGCGTGTTTATTTCCTAATTGTGCTGAATGCAAGATTGCTGAAACCCTCCAAAGCCAGTCTGGTAGCCACAATAGTGAGTTCACCAGGAGCAACCCACCCAATCTGATCTGTGACGGTAAAAGAGGCAAAGTGTCTTGACTTTCAATGCACCAGATTAGCTCCGAAAATACCATGCAAATTCCTGCTGCTGGTAGTTTCAAATACAGCTGGTTTTGCGTAGTTTGGAATCGCTCTTTGGCAGAGAGGATTTCTATACAGACTCACAAAATGCACAGTGACCTGCCTTTCTGGCAAATATTTGGTTAAATTGGATGTTTTTGGGATGTTTTTGCACTGCTGTTGTTGACACTAAGGATTTGTCATTGCAAGTTAGAGGACAAAATGATGGGATGGTTTGAAATCATAGAATCACAAGGTGGTTTGGGTTGGAAGGGACCTTAAAGATCATCTAGCTCCAGACCCCTGTCACAAGCTGGGATACCACCAAGATCCACATACCTGTCCCTAGTGATGTTTGCAGTAGAATTTTATCCCACTGTCAACCAAAGTGGGAATTTTTTCCTGCTATATACTTGAATCAGGGTAAAACCCCCACGAATGTTGTTGAATTTGCTGCTGCAGTCATTGCAATATAACCAGAGAGGTGACATAAATTCAATGTCTGGTTTCAGCTGCTCTGACCCATATCTATAGGGACCTTTGCAGCACTAAGTTATCCAAGCACCTGCTGGCAAGATTCAAGCCTGAATTTGTCATATAAATCTGCTGGAGCTTTTAAAAGCTCAAGAGACCAGGTAACAGAGGCTGAAGTAAATCTGGAAAGAAAGAATTGGGCAGGCAATGGCTCAAGGTTTCCAAGCCAAGGGCTTGCTTTATGAGAACAGCCTGAAGTTAAATAAATCTGCAGAACTGTGCTAGTGAAGGAGGACTGGAATTGTGTAGTGGGAAAGCTCCAGCAACGTGGGCACTGCGATCAGAAAAAATAAAGATGGTTTTGTCGTCCTTACAGGCAAACTGGTTTTGAGGGTAGCTGACTTGAAAATGAAATAGGGAGCACTGACACCATCCCTCCAAGTCTCGCAGGGTGCGTTTGCTCTGCGCTCAGCCCCTGACCGCCTGTTCCTGTGCTCTGCTGCCATCGTGCCCTGCTGGGCTGCCCAGGGCAGGGCAGCCTGGCACCTGAGGCTTGGGCTTGGCAGGGATCCGAGATCTGCTTAGTTTCTATTTTGGTCTATTTGGAGAGCAAATTTGTGTGCTGGCTCCCAGAGCCAGCCCGGACTCCGCCCAGCCGTGGCTGGAGAAGCTGCAGATTGTACCGTGGGTGCCCTGGTTCCAGGAGCTCCTCCCTGCCACCACATCCATGGAGGAGATTCTTTATAAAGTGCAGAAGGACAAGCTCAGGAGAGACCAAGACTCATGTTTCCTGTCTCTTTTCATTTTTTCCTAAATTCAGAGTATCGTGGCTAATGCATCCAGGTAAAATGCAGAAGACTCATGTCCCCACTGGGCTTCTATCAGACAGCAACTTAACCTGCCTTTTCCCACATTTTAATGGAAGTTTTTAAGGAAATATCTCAGTACATGTTGAGTGTGAAGACTTTATCCTGGAAAGCTTCAATTGCTGTACAAGCAATTCGGGAAAAATGCCTAGAGGTTTTGGAAGTAAATGTAATTTCATGTTTATTGTGAGGGTGGTGAGGCACTGGAACATATATATATCCTGAATATATATATACACACATATATACATCTATACATATATATACACACACACACACACACGTACATATATACATATATACATATATATATAAAAATAATGAATCAATACAGATATGACATTATTTGCAGCATGTGGTCAGAGCTCTGTGTGTTCCCAATGCTGCAGCTGAGTTTCTGTAGCTGTGGTGGAAATGGATCTCCAAGAAATGGGATGGAGGTTCTGCTGCTGCAGTTTTTGAGGGGAAAAGAGAGAGAGCAGGTGGACTCTGGGCTCTGCTTGCCAAGGGTTCTTTACCCAGACACAGAGCAATTAATACAGTGATTTTGAGGTAAGTAAGTTATATCACAGGCGGCAAACAGCTGCATTTCCAATTTGAAGGGTCTCACAGTGCTGCTTGGATTTGTTTTGTACCAGTTGAATTTTATTACATCTGAATTTCTGTTATCTTTTAATTATATTAATATCTAAATTAATATTGAAAAGTGTGGCTTATCAGCCTATATAGTACCTTTCACAAAACTGAATTAAATGTCTTGAAAAAAAAATTTAATTCATGTTTATCGAGATGAATGACAAAAGAGTTTATCTCCTCTATCTGCTTTTTCTTATTTATATTTCTAGATGCTTATTTTATCTGGCTTTCAGGTTCCCAGTGTAGTGGATTTTTCCTGTTTAAAATAAAGTAATCCTTTTGCAGGCAAACAAATATGCTTCCAAATCAGAAAGATAAGTATTTGGCTTTTGTGCCTTACTCACCAGGGCTGGTGCTGTGAGGAGGTTGGGCTGTTTTTGTGTTGATCCTGGCAGTGTTGGTGTGTTCAGCAACTGGGCATTTCTGCTGTGATTTATGGAACTTCAGAATATTGAATATTATCCCTAACTTCATTTTCTGCAGAATAACTCTCACAAAGCAATGCAGATTTTTGTGTGCCTCATTGTTTAACCAGGGCTGTAATTTCTACAGCATGTGTTTGGTGTGGGAAGACAATTTAATGGAGACGTATTTCCTCCCATTTACAAATCAAACCCTCCCGATAAACAATGAGTCAAATCACAGGGAGCTTAGGGAGATGCCTCATCTCTCGTATCCTTTTTTCTTTGCTGGGTCATGGGTGATTTGAGGCAGCAGCTACATTTTCCTGTCTGTGTCAGATGAAGCTCAGTGGAATGTGGCTTGAATGTCTCACAGAGTGATATAAAATGAGCATAGAAGTGGTTAGTAGAAAAAACATCCTCTACTTTTCTTTTACCATTGCCTTTCATGTTTACTGTATTTTGAGTATTGTTTGAGGCAATGATGGTAATGAAGATGCCAAGCTTGCACTGTGAAATAATTTCATCCTGCAATCAGACTGTGCACTTGGAGTTTGGAGAGGAATGGAATAGTTTATCTGTATTCAAGCTCCTTTTAGCCCTTGGTTTGGATTTAAAACTCTTGATTTAGTCCTGGGACCAAAATGCTCTTGTCCATTCTTTGAACTCTCCATATGGAGAAGAGAGCTTGGGCCCATGATTCAGCCAGCTCTGTGCAGGGGATTAAAGATCACCACCACCAGCTGAGAGACCCAAGTCCTGCAGGGTGTGAATGAACAGGATTCTGGTTATTAGAGTTATCCTGTTGAGATTCAGGGTCCCTTGGGGCAGGTTTTGGGTAATGCAAAGCAAAGGGGCAGTCCCTACCTCGCCTTGATCCTACTGTCCATGGGCCACAGTCTGGGCTGACTGTTCCTCACTGGCATCTCCAAGGGCTGCAGCAGGGCCCTGCTAAAGTTCCTGCCTTGGGGGCACACTGATGCTTCTGGCATTTCTGCATGCTTCTCTTTCTTCTACAGCTCAGTATGGAGCTCTGGGCTGCCTCATTCATTCTCTAAAGTGGGAGTTGAGTGCTCTGGGCTCCATCTGTGTGACTTACCCACCTCCTGTTTTCTTGAGCTTGCTTTTTGTTTCCAGTTTCTCATTTTTTTTATCAGTTTTAGACTTGAGTGATATGAAATTGATATGAAAAGTGAAGTCAATGAAGAGAAGGTCATGTCTCAGGGTCTATTTATAGGGCAGTGCACTTACTGAAGTAGGCCCTGTGTGCTCAGTTTTAAAGTTTTTTGGGGCAGGAGCTATTCCTCTGCATAGGTCTGAACAAGTATTAAGATGGTGGCACCCAAATTTTGGGTGGGGTCTTTAAGGAGCTGTCATTCTTGCTTAAACTGAGACATTCTCAAGCACTTAGCAGCTGCTGAGGCCATTCAGGGAGATGTAAAATATACTTGTGTTTGGCCAACAACAGCATCTTTCTGATAAAGACATTTGTGTGACCAAGGATAAAGGTATGAAGTGCACACACAGAGCCAGGAGGTTCCACCAGGGGCGAGGCTGGTGAGGTCCACAAGGGTGACTCTGCTGGGTGGTGTTTGCCAGCTTTGCCATCTCCTCTGTGCCCTGATGAGGAAAGTGGGTTCTGAGAGTCAGAGAAGCCAGAGAGACTTTGCATATTCCATTCTAAAGCTGGACCTGAAATGACAACTGTGTAAATACACATTTGATAAAAGCACAAGGAAAATTCTCATAACAGTGGCACTGAAATAACAAGATACTTCCTCAAATTTAGCTCCTTGTTCAATATTGACTCACCTGGTCCAAACACACGGTGTACGGGGGTGTTGACACACCAGTGAGCTTGGCAGAACTCCATGTTATATCCCAATTTTATGTTTGTAGCTGGCCCACCATTTGACACCTATTATGCCTGAATAATTTACAGTAATTGTGTCAAATTCCCTGATCTCTTAGGACTGATTTGCGTGATATGTGGGAACATTAAAAACTGCAGACCACCAGGAATGGAGTGCCCCAACGTGTAAGATTCAGAGTTATTCCTTGATTTCTCAGCCTGTAGCTGGTTTTGATGGACATGTGGATGAATTTTACTTTGCAGCCAAATCATACTAGAGGTGGAGAGGAGTATTTAAGAAAAGGCTGAGATTCTCAGGTGCTATTATTCCAACAGCTCAGGCTATTTAAAAAAAAAACCAAACAAACCCAAACACAGTAAAAAATGCAAAAGGAGACTGCAATACTTTGTTAGACCTTGAATGATAAAATTATTATAAAATCAAGATAAGCCCAGTCATGGAAATACTTGTGAAAAACGTGTAGCATTGAGCCTGTCCATGTAACAACCTTATGCCCTACCCACTAGGTAAAAAAACAAAACTCTTCCAACTTCTTGCTTTGATATCAGGAAATGTGACATTTGTTTGTCATTTTCTCTAACTGAATTAAGCTGGTATTGACTGAGTGGTTTGCAAGAACTAATGAGAGCTGAACACCATCTGGGATGCCTAAATCAGGGCCAAGTTATCAGCTATTCAGAAATGCCGGTGTGCCTGTTTTTGAAGTTGTTAGCCATGCCCAAAAGTGAACACAATCATTTGGAAAGCTTGTTTGGTGCAATGTCCAAGAGGCAGATTCGGTGTGTCCTGGCCCAGGACAGTCAGTGCATGGGCAGAGCTGCTCACGGTGGGGCCTTTGCCTCCTTATAATCTCATTTGAGGGGGAGAGTAGCACTTCATATTGGTGAGTGGGGCCACACCTGAGAAGTCTTTATCTACAGTATTGGGAAATATATTTGGGACTCTGAATTACAGTGTTTGGGTGCCTGAGCATTTTAGGGACTGCAGTGCCAGTACTGGAGGCTGCTCTTCAGACAGTTCTTGTCTGGAGCTGGCCCTCTGCTGTATTTTGGATTCCAGAGCTGGTCTGCAAGGATTTAGGAAGAGACACTGCTCCCTATTGCTGCTGTGATCTCTTGGTTAAGACCTGCATGCAGCTTTGAAGCAGAGCCATATGAAGACATCATCATTCTGGTCTCATCCTGGTTTGAGACTTCACAGAAGAAAATTAAATAAGGAGATAATATGAAAACGGCTTTACAAATTATACCACTAGTGTTTTGAAGGCAAAGCAACGCAGATAAAATACACGGAGCAATTCCAAATCCATTAGCAGCGGATGTGCTTAGAAACCTCATGTCTATTATGGAAATTTGTGGGCAGGTGTCCATAAATTGATAAAAATGCATTCTCCAAACAATGCTCACTGAGCTGAGGCTGCAACAGTAATGGAGGAGCTGTGCAAGGCATTGGCAATAACTATTCTCCATAGCTATACACAAAGAGAAAAAAATACAAAGCTGGTAAAATCAGAATTAATGGCAATCTAACTTCACAAGGAGAAGTGAATGTTTCACAAGTGCCTATAGAAGAAATTAAATCTGTTTAATGCAGAAATTGGGAAATAAAAAAAAAAGAGATTTAGTCAGAGGCTTGGTCTGAATCACACCCAAGTGAAACGCATTTCAAAGCTATAGCAGTCTTTGCCTTATCAAACCTATGCTATAGAATATAGCTTCTATCTTCTAATATAATATATTATATATATAATATATCTAATATCAGCTAAACAAAATAAAGAAGCATGTGATGTTATAGATGCAGAAACTACCTGGTCTAGCAGAAAGGGAGATGGTATAAAAATAATTGTTAACTTTAAAGTAACTTGCTTGTAAAAAATTAGATTCAGGGTCAACAGAGGACAGTAATAGGATAAAGTTTGGAATGGGGAATGGAAGATTACTATGGGTAATGCTGCATGAGGTTTTAAAGCACAGAACACACCCTCATGCATATGACCAAGCCACTGAGGCTTGGAAGCTTGCCTAGAGGTGATATTTGAATTATGGACTCTGCTGAGAAAATTCTGTATAAAGTTGTTTCTGTTGAAGTAAAAAAACCCACCTAAAACAGATACCTGCTGACATATGGGCATGAAAATGTCACCCGCAGGATTTCAGTTTCAACTTAAATGAATAAGCTTGTTGTGGATTAAATAAACCAACAGAGCATATCTCTATGAAATACCAAGAAGTGCAGTTGTTATAAAAATACTATTTCCATTTTTTAATGCAACACATCTGAGGAAAGAAGCAAACAAACTTTATCATGTTTTTAATTACAGTTTGCACACACAACTGTTTGAATGGTTTATATGGAATTGTATCACAGAGGGAAACCAAAACATCTATAACTGAATTACATGGGAATCTGTAAGTGTATAAATCAGGAGAATTTTATTTGATTCACATGGGAGAAATCTGACTGTGTAAATCCCAGTCTCTTCATACTATATATAAAAGTGAGAAAGGGATGCATGTGAAGCAGAGATGTCTCTTTGTGTGTTACTTTCAAGCCATTAGGAAGTGCTCATTTAAAGCACTGGGGGATCCAGGAATTAGCTTTTGTAGGCTGCTTTGATTTTGTTACGTAAGGCTAAGTGAAGGACACGGCTGAAGCTTTGCCTGTGGTGTCAGTGATGACACTGCAGGGCAGGGCAGTCTGGGGTGCCCTTGTGTGATCTTTCTATTGACCCCAGAATCCAACCTTGCAGGGTCCTTGGGCAGTGCCAGCTAATATGGTGTGGGGACCTTGTTGGGAGCAGCGCTAGGGTGGCCTTGTGCTTTGAGCTTGAGGGAGGTGTTGAACAGGAGATATTCCCTTCATGGTGTTATTAGCTATGTCTTCTTGTTATGTCATGGAGTGTAATCTTAGTACCACAAGACTTGGAAGGACTTTTGGGTCTTTTATTCCACATCCTTTCCTGGGCCTTTCAAATGTTAAATCTGAACCTGACAGGAGAATTCAGGGTGTTCCCTTGCTGGATGTCCACACCTGCATGAGCTCTCTAGGAGTCTTAGGTTGGCTGAGTCTCAAAATGCTTCTTTACCTCCACTGACCAAGAGGCTCTAGGTGACTATTTCACACATGAACATTTAGTCTGCAGATGTCTGGCTTTCTGAGAGATGGAGCTCACCTCTGATGTCCACATTAGGTGGATTATGACCTAGCAAACAGTGTGACTTCAGCACAGTTCCCTTCTGAGAGGAAAGGGGAGAGAAAACAGCAGAAGAAAAGTAAGAAATTTGACAGCAGGTTCAAGTTCCTCCTTTTATACTAGAGTTGGCTTGTGCCTGACTGTTTTCATTTTGCACCTTATTTATGAGGTTAGTGGGTAAGGGGAAATGGATTGTTTTAAGATGGGGTAAGCTGGTAAGTGAAGTAAAATGAAAGAGCCTCCTCCTAGTTCAGCTGCTATAGACCCAGAAAATCCATCTCTGGGGGGTTTGGCCCCCTCATAAGGGTATCTCAGGAGTGTGCCCTGCCTCCATTTCCCAGCAGATATTCCTTTTGCCACTATCTCTACTGAGTAATTCAGAGAAAATCAGGGAAGACTTGGACCTCTGGGAGACCTCATGCCTGAGCAAATTCCAGCACAAGCTGTTCCAGGGGAGGATTTCACAGGCTTTTGTTTTGCCCAGGCTGTGGTTGGCCAGGGATGGGCTGCAGCCTCCCTGGTATTCTCCAGACTTCACACCAGCTTTGGTTAGGCAGCATAAGATTTTATCTCTGTGCCTCGGGGGGTTCCTGTTCTGAAAGCAGAGAGAAAGGGGCCATGAAAATTTTATGGCAGGTTGTAGTTAATTTACATGAGAACTCTCCTTCCATTTCAGAGCATGGAAAATGTTTTTATAGTAGTTGTGCATGATGTCTATTCCAATCCTTCTACATCAATAACCATCTTTTCAGGACTGAATTTATTCATGAAAACGCAACAACTTTTTCCAAAAGGCATGAACTGCTAGAGAAGCCAAAGATGACGATGTATTAATTTAAAAAAAACCCATTTCTTTAAAAACCTACTGTATTTGAGAACCTTGTACTCTGTGCTTTGAGTGGAGTAGCTTTACCCTTTATTTCTCCTGGTATCTCAATGTTGTGTGGTCATGTGCTCAGTAGCAGCAGCTGAACAGCTTCATCTGTTCCACTCTGTAGCTCTGTGGCCTATGCAAAGCACTTCTTCAGTGATAAACTGTGAGCAAGTGTTTCCTGCTCATCTTTGCTGTTCCACTAATGATTTTAGAGGCCCTAATGTATCCCACCCATCTGCCTTTTTCAAGCATCAGTGTTCAAGCTGAAATTTGTTTGGAAGGCACCCCATGCCCTTGGTCATCTCAGTCACTCTCCTCTGTCCCCTGACAGGTTCCATTGTCTTCTTTTGGGAGAACTGCATGGAATATTAGACTGAACAGAGTATAAAAACTAGGTGTGTAGGGTGGCATAATACTTTTTGTCACAAAATGAAGAAATGATAGATGCTTCATCCACAAAAGGGACTCTTGGACATGGCCTCCACATAAATAAAATGTCCTTGTGATTAAATTCCTGAGTGAATATTCACAATGAACCTCTTAATTTGTCTTTCTTTCTCCTTTCTTTCTGAAGCGCATAAGAACCTCTGCCAGCTTTGCCTCCGCCTGGGTGGAGCCCTTTTCCTCATTGTCTGTTTTCCCTTTTCTGTCCAGCAATGTGCTCTACCCAGACTGATTCTCCTCAGCCCTTCAATGTACCACACTGCATCACCCAAACCCTCCCTTGCAGATATAATGGCCCTGTTCAAACTAATAATAACCATATAATGAGAGCCAGCCATGCCTTCTGGCTGCTCTCAGCTAAACTCTCAACCCAATTGCCTTGTCAGGGGCTGGGGACATTGCTGGGTAAACATTCATGAGTCGCAGTGTTTCTAGAGCAGGAGAGTACCCAGGCTTATGGAATCCCTCAGCCAGGGAGGTCTCTCCAAAGAGCAGTGCATGGCTGGAGATGGGTCCAGACAGATCTGCTCTCACCTTCCCCCCACTACTGAGACACAGCAAAGTTTTCTGTATTTAATAATTGAATACTTGTTGGGAAAAAAAAGAAAAAAAATCATGTGTTCTTTTTGAGTTATTAGTGTCAATTGACACCAACCCAAATTCCACTGTCTGAGGAGAGCAGGAGCCCCACTGTGGATTTCCTATGGAGTCAATCATTACCTCTCATTGCAAAGACTGTGCTATGGTCTTTGCTACAGACTGTGCCACTATCTCTGTGAGGATGTGTTAGCCCTAAGATATCAGCACACTAAAAGCCTGGAACTGACACATTTTTCCTCTTCCTTCCTGCAGACAACAAACCTTCACTACAGTCACTGCCTTTCAGCTCACAGTTATGTTTTGCAGCCTCCTCTACCCCCATGGTGCTCAAGCAGATCAGACAGACCTCACTGGACTCCTGGGTGACCTCCTCCAGGGCACTGAAATGTCCCTCATTTTGCTTTCATTCATTTCATTTCCAAACTTAAGGAAACCAAATTAAATTACTGTTGTAGTAATTCCAAGCACGTGTCTCTACACAGAGATGAATGCAGTTGAATTTGTCCACTTTGAATATTAATTCAGAGTAACTCCCCTGTGCCCCCTGGGCAGTACAGGCATCAGTGGTCTCCCACAGAGGCAAGAGACTGCCATCTTTCAGGGAATTAGAGAAATAAAAATACCTGGGGTGAGCTTAATGTCACTTAACCCCATAAAGGCCTTTTCCAGCTCATGCAGAGCAGTGAGGCACAGCTCTGCTGGCCTCCTCTGGACAGGCACATTAAAAAGTGCCCTGGAGTGCTCAGCTGAGGACAGCTGATACCTGATGGATGTCTGAAAACATGAGAGGTGACTCTCTCTCCTTAAGATATGTCAGTATCCTAAATGTGAAGGAAACTCCATCAGTTCTGTAAAGTAATGATTAGTGGCAGTTATAATATCCACTGAACTAACTGTGTCCCAGAAAAATGTCTGAAATAATTATAAAGTGAAAGAGCTCTGCACTGCGAAAGACAAACTTTCTTGAATGTGGAAGCTGGGCTGATTGAGATCAGCCAGAATAGCTTGAAATGACTCTAAAAAAATTTGAGTTTCCATTTTTTATTTTATTCAGTTTTCAAAACTGAGCTCTGCAGCATTACCTACCAAAAACTAGTGGCTTACACTCAGTTATCCTAAAGTGCTGTATCCCCAAGCCAAGCTGGAACAGTGTAAACACAGGCATCTTGTGCCATTAGAGATGCCATGGAGGCCAGCCACCCACAAGGGTTGGTAAGTATAACACAGGATCCACAGCACACCCACCTATTTCTGGAGCAGTGAAGAGAAACCAAACAGGATGTCCTGAAGCACTGCACATGCCACAGGTTGCCCCTGTTGAGTTGAGCTGCCTCCTTTGCATCCTTATTTCAGTGTCTGGGTCCTCTCCTGTCTCCAACATCATGAGCATTCACCCAGACATACCTCGAGCCTTCCTCAGAAAGCTGCTAGAACTGCTTTGTAGGATAAACATATAATTGGGTGAAGGGATCAGTACACCTGACACCTTCACAGGCCACACAAGGGAACAGGTGAGTGGAGAATAAAAGCTTAAGATTGTGGTTTCATCCGGATCTGAGCCACCCTGATGGCTCTGTCTCCCCTGCTGTCCTTCCTCCTGTTCCCAACCATGTGATGGCTCTCCCTCCTTTCCTTCTGGCTCCGGACTCTCTGGTTCCTCCTGGAAGACAGGAGGAACCAAATCGTCCACTCCTTTCTGGTGGATAAACTGTCTCAGAGGATGTTGCTATAGTTGGGATAACACATGCATCAGAAAGATGGCTGAGAGCAAAGAGGGCACAGGTAAATGGGAGCGATGCCCCCATCCCTTCTCAGCAGCACAGAGCTGATGAATTGACTCAGATTGCCATGTGAAACCCAGAAATGATAAATGTCTGTGCTATGTGGTATGAACGTGTCCCTGTGAGTTTTCTTTAGCACTCAGAGCATCTGCGTGAGTAGCCAAGTGCTAAAACAGCCATGAGCCCTAAAAAAATCAATTAAGAAAATACTAACAAATGTTGATGCCCTTTACTGTTTCCCTGTGTCATAATCTGTTCTTAACTAAGACAGAAAGCAGCTCCTGTTTGGAAAGTCCTGAATTAACCTTCATGGTCTAAGACTTTCCTCTTGTGAAGTACTCAGGCTTCTCTTTTCTTCCTCATTTACTCCTCAACACCACTCTTTGGCAACACTTGGACATGAACTGCTAAGCTGCTGCACTGTGTAGTGAAATGACTGCATGTGCAAGGACTGGTCAGTGTGCCAGGTCCCCTCTTTTTGTGTTAATTTTACTAATTACAGCAGTTTCTTTATTCTTTATTCATTTCATGCATTTTTTAATACATGGAAGGGGTTTACTTTTGCAGACCCATAGTGCACAGTGTAGCATGTGTATTTTTTTGTATGAGAGATGAAATGATGAGCTACTTAACACCCTCTGTATTTGGTCAGCAGGTGGATGTTCAGTTAGTTTAATTATGTTAAGCAAGACATTGCCTAAATTATGCCTGTGCTTTGTCCCAAAGTCTACATTTGCATCCCTTCAAGGACTAATGAAAATGTTGCATTGGTTGTATTTCTGTGAGACTGTAGAACATCATTTGCCATATGAATAATTTTAAAATGCTATAGCATGCCTGGAAATGCCCCAGGGAAATAAGAAACTAGAATGATTCCCATATAGCAGCTGCATAAGCTGTAATTCAGAGAAGATATATGACCAACATCTCTACGGGGAGCAGTTTTCAACCTTAATCCATGCTGTAAATCCTGATATGCCTGCACACACCATACCCAGTGTCAGAATTTAGCACCACATGACAGGATCACAGGAGAACTGAGCAAGGGCCCTTGGGTGGTCTCTAGCTCAACCTCCTGCTCAGAGGAGGGTGATCCATGAGTGCAGACCAGGTTGCTCAGGGCTGGGTCCAACCAGGTTTTGAAAATCTGCCAGGACAGAGATTGCACAGCCTCTTTGAGCAGGTTGTTCTAATGCTAGACTGTCCTCATAATTGAGAATATTTTTTTAGTATATCTAGGGCATACTGGGAGCAATAACTCTGAAAGCTGGGAGGAACTAAACTAAACAAGATTTTTCTGGTGCCTATCCACTCCACCAGTCTCTGATATTTTGGCCAAACTCCTGTTAATTTTATTGGGATATTTGCATACTGGGGAGGAAAGTCTGGACTGGTAAGTCTGGAGAGAGGGTTTGTGCATGTGAAGAATGTGCAGAAATTAGCAGAACTAATTAGTGTGTTAGTGCAGCAAATACCTGAACCACATGAAGCCCTGTGAAAGGATATATATCCCATAACCTAAAAAACCCCAGCACACACCATTTTGGCATCATTGCACCCCAGAACATCAGGCTACTGTGCCTCTGGAGCTGTTTATGAGCCAAAACACTGGCTGAGCCATAAGCTGATCCCACCTGACTGCAGCAGCATGGTAGGAGGAGGAAAAATGTCTCTGTAAAGGAGCACTATGAGCCAAAACCACAGACTTTTGCTAGGCTTCAGTAAACAGCTAACTGCACTTGTACACTTCAGTGCTTTGGGAAACCTTATCTGCAATAACCATGAATATAATTAAGTGTTTAAACAGCCTCACCCTACTGTGGCAGACCTTTCAGTGGGTTAATCATAAACACAGGCAGAATCCCTATGGCAGCCAAAGGAAGAAGACTAGTGTGTCTGGCAAGTGTGGGATGAGTTGCTGAAGGCCAGCTTGACACCAGGGAACAGGAAAGTGTAGGAGATGGAGGAAAAAAAACCCAGGTAATATCTCTACTATTTTTTTTTAAACTTTTTTGGCAGTGAAATTGTAAGACATCTGCAGTTAGAAAAAATGAGGTTTAGGAATACTTAGAGAATTAGAATTTTCCCATTAGAGTTATTGCATGAGGGTTTCATTTAAGTAATCAAGTTTTGTATTCTTGTTTTTTGGTTTGAAAGTCTTCAAGGGAAGATCATGAATTCTACTGAACTGCAAATGGGAGGTGATGAATGTCATTGGCAAGCATATTTTCCCATGTCTATAGGTCTTTCTCCTCCTGTCCACTGTTTTCTAGTTTAGTGCCTTCCAGATCAGCCTGGGTCACACTTGGACCCAGGAGTGCAAGAAAGAGAACAGAAATCCCTTGGAGTGCCCTGGTCTGGAGTACCCTGTGGGGCCTGAATGTAACAGAGTGCTTTCTGTGGCTGCATCAGCTGGTCCAACATAACTGGTATTTCTCTCTGGAATTTTGTGATTCTGCCCTGAAGAAGTACTTAGAAACAGCATTGCTGTGTTTCATAGGCAGATGCATGGGTAGATACATGCATGCATCAGTTTACAAATTGAGAATGTCTTTTGATTCCAATAGGATGCACCTAAAGGCAAAATTTATCACTTAAATCTTTTATTGCTCAGGTGAATCTGCTGGAAATAATCTTGCTTTCCTGAAATTGATCCAATTCATGAGCTGGGGATTAGGTCTAATTTGTGAAGTGCTTATTTTTCAGAAGGAAAGGTTACTGGCTTTTTGCTGAAAGAGAACAGAGGAATATGCAGGTGTTCATATCTTTGAGTGTATGCACATATCTATATTATATATATGCATATATCCATTTTATTAATATGTTTCTGTATTTCTGTTAACAGTAAGATTATTTAGATAGGATGTCCTGCTTGTAGCATACATTCTTGTTTCTACCTTCTTTAGCAGAAGAGCTGAATGTGGATCTAGAAAACAAATTTTGCCTGGCTGTAGGAGACCAAACCCAGAATTTTTTGTGGATTTTGTAGCACCTCTACAGACTCAGACATATGGAGGCCAAAGCTTGGCCAAAGTTCTTAGAGCACTTGTCTTAGACTTTCATACAGTTAATAGAAATAGTTAATAAATGGTAGTGGTTAAATAAATGTATCACAGTGACAAATTTTAATTTGTGCCTCACCCTAAATTCTAGGACAACTGCACAAGGTATTTTGTGTGTGAAGAGAAAGCCATATTTTGTTTTAATGGTTTACTTCCTTCATTGAAACAATCTAAGAATACGTACCTAAAAATAAACTAGCGTTAGCTCTGGTAATATTTATATCAACTTCTTCAATTTCTTCTGCTGAAATGGATTTGTTCTGCTGAGAGATATAATATGTGATTTTGGAGTCCAAGTCATTTACTGTTCTGTGGGATTGATCCTGCAGAGAAGGGATAGCTCCATCAGAGAAGAAAGAATTTCTAGTTATTATCACATAGATATTTATTCTGTGTTACTGAGGAACACCTTTAAAATAAACAAAATAAGTGTTTTCAGAAAAGGACTTATCACAGAAGAAAGGCAATAGGAGGCTGGGTGGGATTATTCTGATTAATTTAAGGTATTATATCATATCCAGGCTGCTTGATGTCCTCAAGGGCTGTATTCCTCCCAAAAACAATTCACATAATACCAGATAAGCCTTTGTGCCTAAATGCTCTCTGGAAGAGTCTGTCTGTCTCCAGTGCTCTTCCAGGAGGATCGTGCCTGCTAATATGCAGTGTGACTGGATCCTGCCTCCCTCCCTCAGTCCTAGCAATGGCGAGCATAGTGGGGGCCTTTATTTCAAGTTTGGAGCTATATTCCTATTCACTGCAGCTCAGCAGCTCTGTTAGGGACTGCAGCACAAGGAAAACCAAACCATTTGTGCTAGGGATTAAAAGTTTTTGAAATAGTGGATATGGAAAATTACTTTAGGGATATATTGCTTTCCTCCTTGAGTCGTATGAATAGCCTCAGCAAGTCTGCAGAAGCCACAAAGCTGAGTGCTGCAGCTGATTCTCTTGAGGGGAGGGATGTCATCCAGAGGGGCAGGGGCAGGCTTGTGGAGTGGGTCTGTGTGAACCTCATGAATTCAACAAGGCCAAGAGCAAGGTCCTGTGCATGGGTTAGAGCAATCCCCAAAATCAGTATTGCAGAATGAATGGGTTGAGAGCAGCCCTAAGGAGAAAGACTTAGGGATCCTGGTGGATGAAATATTGGACATGAGCTGGCAATATGCACTTGCAGTCCTGAAAGTCAACCTGTCCTGGGCTGCATCAAAAGGAACATGGCCAGAAGGCGATTCTTCCCCTCTGCTGTGCTCTTGTGAGAGCCCACCTGGAGTCCCCTGCCCCCACTGTGTCCAGCTCTGAGTTCTTCAACATAGGAAAGGCATGAATCTCTTGGAGTGGGTCCAGAGCAGGCCATGACAATGATCAGAGGGCTGGAGCAACTCTCCCGTGAAGAAAAGCAGAGAGAGTTGAGGTTGCTCAGCCTGGAGGAGAGAAGGGTCAAGGGAGACCTTATTGCAGCCTCTCAATAGACAGAGGGCACTTACAGAATAACAGAGAAACACTTTTTACCAGGGCCTATAGAGACCAGACAAAGGGCACTGGATTTTAACTGAAAGTCAGTAGGTTTAAATTGGACATCATGAAGAATTTTTTTGATGGGGACAGTGAGACACCGGAACAGGTTTGTTGAGAAGTTGTCGATACCCAAACCCAGGACGTGCTCAAACCAGGCTGGATGGGGCTTGGAGCAACCTGGTCTGGTGAAACGTGTCCCTGCCAGTGGTGGGGGTGTTGTGCTGAACAATTTTCAAAGGCTCCTTTCAACCCAAACCAACCTACTATTCTGTGATTCTATGAATAGAAGATTGATTATTTCTCTGTATGTTTATATACAAAGGGCATATTAGTCATTCCTCCAGCAATCTTTATGTAAGAATATGTATCTCCCTTCAAGCTTGTTCACTTTTCTTCTTTATTAAATAGTCTTGGTGAAATATGAATGAAATTTTACTCAATTCCTCACTAAAGGACCAATTTTTATGTGAAGACAGGCTCCTTGCCAGACTGCACAGACAGCTATTTTTGACCAGCCATTTCCATCTCTCACTCTAACAAGGCTTGTGGCAATTGCAGTAATTTGGCTGCTTCCAAACATCTTAAGAAATACTGCAATAACCAAAAGAGCTTGGTTTGACCAAATGTGCTTATTGTTGACAAAGTGTGAATCATACCCACAAACAGCAAACTCCTTTGAGTTGCACCCTGTGAAGGGAGGATGCTCTCAAGGACATTGATGAGACACAAATATTGAGACATAAAGATGTTTATTATAGACATTAGTAGTGTTCTAGACATTTTATACAGCCTCTATTTGAACAGCTTCCCTCTAATAACAGTAAAATGAAGAAGCAATATTGATAAACAATGTTATATTGATGACTATGATAAAAGGTGAGAGAGAAGATATTTGCCCAGAACTTTCAGGCCCTCTCCTTTGAAAGATAAAACTGTCTTTAAATTAAAGGGTGATTTTGTGGAAAGTCTGGACTGGTCACACACTTTCTTTTTACAAGTTTGGATTTCCTGGTAGCAAAAGGAAATTGAATTGCTGCAGCACCAGAGGAAACCGATTTCCAGTCTGGTTTAAAGGCATTTTGCAGCATCAAAGTGAAGCACATAGTCCTGGTTTTGGCTGGGGTGGAGTTCGTTTTCTTCCTAGTAGTGCTGTGTTTTGGATTTAGGATGAGAATAATGTTGATAACATACTGATGTTTGAGTTGTTGCTGAGCAAGCCTTACACTCTGTCAAGGATTTTTCAGCTTCTCTCACTGCCCTGCCAGTGAGGAGTCTGGGGGTGCACAAAAAGTTGTGAGGGGACATAGCTGGGACAGCTGACCCCAACTGATCCAAGGGATATTCCATACCATAGGGCAACATGCTGAACAATAAACTGGGGCAATTAACTGTGGGTGGTGACCTGCTGCTCAGAGACTGCCTGGGCATCGGTCAGTGGGTGGTGAACAAACTGCATTGTGCATCACTTGTTTTGTATATTCTCTCATCATCATCATCATCATCATCATCATCACCATTAGTATTAGCATTAGTACTAGCATTAGTATTAGCATTAGTATTAGTATTAGTTTCTCTCCCCACCCCACTGAGGAGAAGCAAGTGAATGGCTGTGTGGTGTTTAGCTTCCTGCCGGAATAAACCAGAACACAGATGAACTGTGGTTCTAACCAGCACTTCCAGAGTGTCACCTGGTGCTGCGTGGCAGCAGCTCCATGTCCTGCTCATAGCCTTTGGAGGCTCCCCGGCTCAAGCAATTATCCTCACACTCTACAAGTAATTGTTCAAGGTGTTATTATATTCCTCTCTCTCCTATGGCTGGTTCAGGACTGGAGAATAACGGAGTTTATTTGGCCTGCCAGGGTACAGGCTATCCATAGTGAAAATCAAGTCACCTTGCAATGATTGCTGTCTGGGCCAGGGCATGATTACTGCAGCAGCTATTCCATAAAATACTGACTTTAAACTTGATAGCTATAGAAATGCTGAAGGCAGCGTCTGCTCTTCTGGCTCTCAAAAGGTACGTCTGTTATGAAAATAATCCTCTAAAATCTTACTGAAGATTAATTTCAAAGTTTTGCAGAACAGGATGTCATTCTGGAATGTATGACTGGTAAACTCCAGTGTGTCACAGCCCCACTGAGCCAGAAATAAATGTCCTTTGCACTTTAAGATAAGTGGGATATTCATCCTGTTTCAAGAAATGTCAGAATCACAAGCTGCTTGCCTCTTCACCTAGGAGCATCTTTTACATTGGTCAATGACAGTGTTTTCACTTATTTGGACTAGGACTGAAGTAGGGACAATAAGAACAGATTTATACTGGAAGGATAGATCTGAAAAGGAAAGAGATATAATGTGGTGGTGTGGGATCACAGGGACATGAGAAGTGAAGAAGTGTTGTCAGTCTGTGGGCAATGCAAAAATCATAACTTTCATCTCATACATAGACATTTGTAAAAAGAGAACTATATTATGTGCTCAAGATTTATCAGTAGCTTTTGGTACAACTCTGGGAGGACAATACACATCCCTTATCCTCCACATTTGCCCATCTGTACCCTTGCTACTAGATTTTTGTACTTGGTAAGGTGAGCTCCAACCTTTCTGAGGCTGGAATGAAAAAGCAGCTCTGTTCCAGGTGTAGTGACTTCTGAGCTGCTTTGTGCTCTCACCTTTTTGTTTATGGAAACCAACCTGCTTGTCCTCCTGAGCAGTGTTTGAACTTCATGTCTACTTGGTAGGGAACCTCACTGTGTGTGTGATAAACTGCAATGCTGAGCGCTTCCCTCAGCAAATAGTCAGGTTTTGTTCCTGTGCCAGAAAGGATTTATTTGGGATTAATACTTCCCTGCCCACCAGTCAATGGTTATGTTCCAGTGCAAACAATCTACTGATAAAGCAGAAGCATCTTTGCAAATGTCACTGCTTAATTGACATTCACAATGTATTTTATGTCATCGTTGGAGGGTGATGACCCAGCCAGCAGTTTTGGGGTTATATTGGTGGGCTGAATTTTTGGGTCATGAATCCTGATAGTTGTAGTGGGCAGAAGGAGAGCCTTGTTTCCTCATCAGAGCATGTGAGAGCTCACAGTGCTGCCTTTGGCACTGACAGGCTTTGGTACAAAACAGGGCAGCCCTGAGAGTGTTTCATATCCATGGCCCAGGCAGCCTTTGATAACCAGGAGAGCAAGGGAGGGAGAGGAATTAAACCACTGTGACTTAACTCATACCTTGACTAGAGACTAACCTCTGACTTGGGCTTGACAACCACGTCCAAACCATACGTAATATTGTGGGCCAAGTCCACCCAGATGGGATTTATGATTCCTCTCCTTTTCTAGCTCCACAAAAATTTGCTGACAAACCTTGCCAGTGGTCTTTGGAAAGTCAAAGACTAAGTATATTGTGGATGCTGTAAAATAACAAGCCCCTTGGGGAGCGGCAGCTTGCATAGCCGAGCTGCAAAGCATGGGCTGAATACTGAGACCTGGCGTGGGCTGTGAAGGGCTGAGCCACTGCCATTGAGAAATGGCTCAGCAAGGAGTGCTGCTCTGCCTGGCCTCACAGAGCACAGCTTGGTCAGACACAGCTCCTGCCCCAGGCTTGTCTGAACACTCACAGGGCACTAAGTCAGGCATCATTACTGACTGCAGGCACAGTACAGACCCTCACAGGGCACTAAGGCAGGCATCATCACTGACTGCAGGCACATTACAGATCCTCAAAGGGCACTAAGTCAGGCATCATCACTGACTGCAGGCACAGTACAGACCCTCACAGGGCACTAAGGCAGGCATCATCACTGACTGCAGGCACCTTACAGACCCTCCTGGCTGAGCTGGCAGTGAGACTGCTCTGTGACTTGGGGCTGAGCAGGTTTCTTTTGCAGAGCAGCACAGCCCTGAGCCTGTCACTGATGCTTCATTACTTCTGCAGATACAGTAGTTTTTGTGCCTGCAGAAGCAGAACCAAAGGCATTAGCAGGGGTCGGAGTCACTTTGTGCTGCCTGAGCCTCTCGCAAGCCCCACTGTACAGGCAGGGAGGTGGAAGGGGAATCAGGGCACAGAGACCTGCCAGCAGCTGCTCACCTGCCTTGAGCAAAATTGGGGTTAAAATTCAGGCTCTCCCCTCTGCCCTTTTCTATGTCTTTACCTCCCTGAAATAAAACTTTTTAGTAAATCAAGGGCCAAAAGATTGAGTTAGGGGTGGTATTAGAGCACTGAGGTCCCCTGGGCAGGGCACTGAATGTAATACTTCCACAAGCACTTACTATATTTCTCAAATTTGAAATATTTTCCTTTACATCAAAGCATCCATCTGTTCAATATTCAGGAAGAAATACACTAACTGAGGGTAATCCAACAGCATTACCCCTCACCAGCCAGGTCTTGCAGAGGTCGGCAGATTCTGACTCTCCATCCCTGTGTGCCCACCTTGCAGCATGCTCCCCAAAGCTGTAGGAAGCTTTGGAAAAATGCCCTTGCTATGGCCCTGTGCAGTCACTTCCATAGCTGCACCTCTCTTGGCCCTTGGTCAGCTTTGCATCATCACTTACAAAAGCCAAATTCCGCTCTTTATACTTGGCTCTATCAAACCTCTTCACTTATTTTCAGCTGGATCATTAGCTACATGTTTCTGCAAGTCTTTGACACATGTATTCTTCCCTGAAAAATTAGAGAAACCCCATTCATAGGGCCACCCAGTATGGAGAGAACACACCAATTTCTACCTGCTGAGTAGACAACCTATTTAACATCTCAGTTTTTCTAACCAAGTATCGATGCGAATCTCGTGATATTCGCGGCTGCGGGCAGAGAAAGCTGGCAAGGAAGCAGGCAGAAACCCCCAAGATGGCGAAAGAGAGAGTTTTATTTACAGAAACTTCTTATATAGCCATTAATAATCTAGCAACCATTGGTCAGTAAAAAATCTACCTCCCAATATCATTGGTCATAGCTACAGAGCACTTAACACAAACACAGAGATTAAGAAAGTACAGAAAGTGCAGTTTATCTCTATTCTCCATGAGAAAGAACAGAAGGATTTCTAAAACAGTGCAACTACAACCAAGTATCACTTTCTCCAAAACAGGTTGTTCAAATGCTTTGAGGACTTCCTGTCAGCAGATGATTTATGCTTCGTGTTCTCTGTCTTGCCACATAAAGAATTAATGCCTGTTTATAGCTGCTTGCTTTTGGCAGCAACATGCCCAGTTTGGTACCATTTGGAATCACAGAATGGTTTGGGCTGAAAGAGACCTTTAATGGTCATCTGGTCCCAACCTCCTGCCATAGGCAGGGATACCTTCAACTAAATCTGGCTGCTCAGGGACCCATGCAGCCTGTCCTTGAATGCAGAGATGGGGCATCTGCTCCTCTCTCAGTGGAGCAAATGGCACCAGGTCCCTCAGGGCTTCAGAGTGATTGAGAACAACATTCTGCACCCATTAAAGAAACCAAACACAAAACCTGTGTATCACTAAGTGCCCAGGGTAGTTGTGAGGAGCCATTTTGTCCTCAGGTGCACCATCCCATCTCTATAAATGCTTTGGCTTTGATCAGAGCACTTTTCAAACCACTGAGGCCTCCTCCTGCTCTACCCACGGGACAGGTAAATGTTTTAAATCCGTTAACTGAAGAGACCACTCAAAGCTACACAACTTTATTGATATGGCAGGAATGAGGCTGGAAATGGACTCTGTATCCTGACTTCCTTCTTATCCCTTGCCTTCCACTGGAGGCCGGACTTAGCCCAGGTCTGGTCTACTTTTTTATGACAGGAGAGGCGCTGAGTCACTTTTTAAATGTATGGACTATTGAAAACCTCCCCTTATGTAAGCTTTCTATTTCTTGACACTCCTGTGTATCCTCTAACTTGGTGCTGGGCACAGCCCCCACCTTGATTTATCAGTCGGCTCAGAGAAACACCTACTCTGTAAATACAAGGGAGTTTCTGTTCAGCCTCACATTCATCAAATGAACATGCCAGCACTTTCTGTCCTGTTCCTGTGGCACAGAGCAATCCACAGGGCAGAGGGAACTACTGCCCTGTGCTGCCTGGCCAATGGGTTGAGGCTCACAGCTCCTGCTGGGTGAGAGCGGCAGATGCAAAGCTGAGCTTTGAGTACAGCAGGAAAAAAATGAACATATATTACTGGGGATGGATTTACTAAGGGAGGGGAGAAAAGGGGCAAGGCTCAGGGAAATGTCCCCCTCAGGCAGTGATTAGTGATGTGTTTTGTGATCTGTGATGGACAGCTGGTGAATGCAGGGTACCTGTGGGGTTCTTTGCTGCTGCTTTCCTGTGTTAACACCACAGCTGGAACCAGCCCCCTTTGTTCTACACCAATTTTAATAAGATGCTGTTAATCATCTGCTGAAGAAAGTTTCACTTTTGGCTACCACCACCCTGAAGCCTGTTCTCCCAACCATGGGGGCTGTGCCCCTCACCCAGCATTTACTGTGCACCACAGCAATCACCAGGATTATTATGGTGACATTTTTCACTGTCCTTGATACAATGGCAGGTAAAGGCAGGATTCCACTGCATTTGGGTGAGGGTATGTTCACAGAAAGTCTTTGCCCCAAAGAGCTTTTAGTTTCACTAGCAAAGGATGAGGGGAATGGAATTATCAGCACTGTGGTCATACAGATAGGAAACATCACACAGTCTGATTTCACTAATTCAGTCTCTAGCTTCCACATGGCATCCATGACTTTTCCAGTGAGTAGTAATACATGGAAAGGGTAGTTCCTGGAAGAAGGCTCTCCATTGTACCAAGTGCTCTGCAAACGTGGTATGATTTCAGAGTGTGTCTAGACACACACAGGGAGTCTGCTTCTGCCCTACTTGTGCACACCAGCTCTGGAAACATAAACTTCAGAAAACATGAGCAGAAGTTGCACCTGGAACATGGTCCTTCACAGCAACAAGAGCAGGAAATACACCCTCACAGCCTTCCCTTGCTGTTACAGCACTTAGTTACAAAACAGTCAGTAAGACTTCTTGCCAGCCTTGCCAGTCTGGAGGCACATGGACTGAGGAGCAGTGTACATGTTTACATCCACTTAAAAAAGCCCTGTTGGCAGCTCAAGACAGGCATCCCATATGGCCTGAAGGCTGATTTACACCCCTTTACACACTGAATCTTAACTGTTAACTTTCCTCACTCTGAAAACACTTCCTATAGAAAATGAAGCAGTCAAGACAAACACACTCTCTATTTTCGCCTTCTTCCCAACAAAGTTTCTCCCCTTGTAATCAAGACTTGAGTTTGTTACCTTCTTCACCTTCTCAAAAAGAGGAAGGAGGGAATGGTGCGGAAGGAAGGAAGGAATGGTGCGGAAGGAAGGAAGGAAGGAATGGTGCGGAAGGAAGGAATCTCAATTAGGTCAGGGCAGCTGCTGAAAGGTCCCCTCAGCTTTCGCTACTCAAGTGCTAATTGAGTCCTCAATGTAGACCCACCATCTCCAGCTGAGCAAAGGGGATTGTTATTGGATTGTTTCACGTCTTATGGGAAGCTTTGCCCAGTTTAGAAAACAAGCTGTTTGAGACCTGGATGGTATAGGGGGATTGCAGCCTGAAAGAGAAGCTCTCTGGAGAGGCAAGCAGTTTGGTTGCCTGACAGGATGCTGGTGAGCAAAGCTGATCATCCACTGGTGAGTACCTGGGTGCCCAGGACTCTCTCTCCCTGACAGCTTTTTCCTGCAGAGCTGCCAGTTCCACTTACTTGGTTGCAATTACTAGGGCAGGGCAGTGAAACCATTCTGTACAGGTCGTGCATCATTTCTCAATTCAGCCCTGCAAGAGACTTTTTTTTTTTTTTTTTTTTTTTTTTTTTTTTTTTTTTTTTTTTTTTTTTTTTTTTTTAAATTTTAGCAGACTGTGAGCACCCCCTCCACTGAGAGGACTCCCTGGCTGTTCCCAGTGTTTAGAATTTCACTAGGAACAGGGTGCTTTAATACCTCACTTTGGTGAAAGTGCTTTGGAATTGCAGTGCTGTGTGGAGTGTCCCAGGGGACCACGGTGTTCTGCTGTCAGCCCAGTCTGCCTGGACTAGGTGTGCTATTTTGTGCTATTATCCATGTTGCAATTCCCTTCCTTACTGTGGCTCATGCTTTTTAATGAGAAAGTTACTAAGCCTTTTAAGGGAATTAGGTAAAGCAACAGTAACTGCCTGTGGCATAGGCACATCATTACCCAAAACTCGGAAAGACAAGATGAGAAAAAGTAAGAAAAGAAATTGAAGAAGAGTATCCCCAGCAAAAGTCAGCACAAGAACTTGGGGCTAATTGCAAAATTCAGAAGGATAAATGAAAAAAAAAGCATTAATTTTCTGCTCCAGTGGAGAAAAGTGAATTTTGCACATGCTTTTTAAAGATACATGAGCATCTGAGATACCTGATTCAATTACCTTTTCTTCTCGGAGCAGAACTGTGCTCAATCACTCATGTCAAACAAGAGTATGATTGATGCTGGTGAAGGGCAGGGCAGCTTCTGAATTGTTAGGCTGGAATCTTCTTGAACAGAGGAAGAGCAAATAAGCCTGACCTGCAGACGCAGCCGTCTCCCTAAATTCCCCCAAAAGAAACAAAATCATAGAGAATTTTGAACCTGGTTGATCACTTGGGTTAAGCTGCTCATTGTAATTTGATTTCTCTGCATTTTCCACTCCAGCAAAATTACTGATCCTAATTATATCTTTTGGGAATAATGAATCCTACTGCTGGGGTTCAAATATTTAATGCCAAAGGTGTCCTTAACTAGACCTTCCACCTCTTGGTAATATACTGTCCTCTTTAAAGGTCATCTCCCATCAGACAAGGTTAAGAACAACATGAAAATGGCCTTTGGGAAGTGCAGAACAAAAATGGTCTTGTGCCTCTGTAATCTGTTCTCAGCAAGGACTGGAGTATGTCCAAGAGGAAATGTCAAGGAGGTATCTGTACTCACAAGACTGGGGGCAAGAGTTTTGACTAATATGATGGTTTATTAACTAAAAATAACAGGTATGAAACCTTTGAACTGGGAGGTGGGAGGACTAGAAGGGGGAGCCACAATCCAGAGCCCTGTACATGGGCTGCAATAGAGAGAAGTCAGGCAACCTAGGGGTGGAAAAAGAGAGAAAACAGAGAAAAAGAAATTATGTTCTTACTAAAAAAGAAGTAAGTGCAAATGCAAGAATACTTTAGATAGGCCTGTTATTCCAGAGAGTAGTTGCCAAGGCTGTTTGAAATGTAAACTTTTCCAGGGTGTCTTGGTGTGTGTGAAAATCCTGGTGGCTTTTAGCTTGGAGCTGTTGTTCAAGAGCAGTGTATGGCTTCCACAAGTGACTGGCACCTGCAGATCTCTGCAAAGCAAGAGGAGTTAATGTTTGCACTGAGATAAGTCTTTGTTCTTGTTCAGTGTTTACCAAATTGACTAACCAGGCACCACGTTTGCTACCAGCAAGAGGCAAACTTAAATGCTGTCTTAAATGCAAATAGAACAAGAGGACACAGCCTCAGATGTGGCCAGGGGCGGTTTAGATTGGATATTGCAAAAATTTCTTCACTGAAAGGGTTATCAAACAATGAAACAGGCTGCCCAGGAAAGTGGTTGAGTCACCATCCCTGGAGCCTTTTAAAAGATGTGTAGATGTGGCACTCAGGGACAGGGTTTAGTGGTGAACTTGGCAGTCTCATGTTAATGGTTGGACTTGATGGTCTTGGAGGTCTTTTCCAACCTAAATTGTTCTATAAGCTTGGAGAGCCTGTTCACAATGTAAAAGGTAGACACTGAAAGCAAAACAGGATGGAGCCCTCAACATTGGCACCTCAGGCCCACAGGTATGTCTAATACCCTCATCTTCCAAGGCTTGAATTAAATTCAGTTAATTATATTTAAAGACTTTATCTTGAAGGAAGAGAAAATCAACAAGTCCTTTAATGCTTGTTTTGATTGCTCCGGGGGGCATGATTATTATTTCTGGTGTATATCTAGTCTATAATGCCTTGTGCTGTCTTTAATAAATTCTAACTGCACAGTCATGGCAAGTCTTTCAGAGTTCAACAGGTGATAGCTCAAGATCCCTGTAGAGGGAGGAAAGAACTCTAAGAGGTGCAGGAACAAGAGAAATTACCTTCCTGCATGTAACAACTGCATTCTTTATTTTGTAGGCATATGTTAGCATTTAATAGATTTGTTCCCCAGCTCTTGTGCATTGACATGAGAAAAGTTGTTGAATATGATCACTAATTTGCATCTGTTCAGAATGTGGCTTCCTTGCTGCCATGACTCGTGATGTATAAGGATGTTAAATGTGTCAGTAAAAAGTCATTGGTTTTCTGCAGAAGGGACAGGGTTTGGGAGAACCGAGGCTGTATGTGCCTGGGTAAATGGCCAGTGTTTGCAGAGATACCATGCTGTGGTGCTGCTGCTTCTGAAACCTGCTCAGGCTTTTTGGAGTTTTAGATCATTTGTGGCAGAACTGGGCAAAATTCAAAATTTCAAATTGTAGGTTGTTCAGAGTGTGTATCAGTATACCTGGAATTTCTTCTTCTGCATCTAGGGAAATTTTTTTTTTTTAAATTAAAATGGTGGAAAACATAGAAGCAACTGTGTCAAACCAGTTTCTGCCTCCCAAGAGGGGCCAAAGGTGGATAATTGGTAATGCAGTTTGTGAAACAGCTATGAACAAGGCCCTCAGCAGTTTCATGCACTTAGAAAGTTCATGAGCTGGATAGATATCAGACCATCTGTCCCCAAACTCCATAAATATGCCTAAAATCTCAGTGAATTCTCTAACTCAGTGACCTTCCTTGCAATGTGTCATGTGATTTATGTATCTCACTGAAGAACACCTCCTTTGTTCACACCCTCATTTGTTTTAAACTTGTTACCTGATAATGTCATTGAGCACTGTGGTTTTGTGGCCTGGGGACTGAAACTGAGACATTCAATTTTTATTCATCTTTCCTTGTCACTCATTATTTTATAGCTCACTTCCTAAGACCACTTCAGGTATGGTTAAACCATACAGTAAATCCAGGTACCTCTCAAGAACTTGGTGATCACACAAGTCTGTGATCATTGGGGATGAACTCACCTTCCTGCTCAAGTGTGCTCCACTTTTAGTTTTTTCACTAGCAGGCTTTATGCTGGATTAGGTCTAATTTTGGCAAAAGCTTGTTCTGGGTGCTTTGATCATAATCCATGCCAGGTAAACCAGCCACACACAGAGTTGGTATTTATGAGCAGGGAATGACCAGAAGAGGAGAAATATCCTATGAGGTCAGATCCCATATCCATCTGGCACTGTGTTTTTCTCCAGCAGTGGCTAAAGGATGGGGTATTCAGGGAGAGCACATGAGCCTGAACACTTTCTGTGGTTCATTCTCCCCAGCAGCCAGAACATTTTTATCATGAGTGTTAATGAATGCATTCCTGTCTGGTCCTTTTAGTATTTTCAGTCTTGTTTTGTCAAGTGCATCCTCATTCTAGTGTTGTGGGTTATGCTGAGTAACAATCAGCTCTACTTTCACCCTATTTGCCAGTTTAAATTTATAAAATGTCATCCTATTCCCACTCAGTCATCTCCTCTCCAAATGAAGAGTTGCAGCTGTTTCAGTCTGTCGTAAACTGACTTTTCCCACCCTTTTCTGGTGCCTTCTCTAACCCTGTTACCTTATTTGAGATGTGGAGACCAAAGCTGCACACAGAATGTGAGATGTTAACCTGATTTATTCTGTGATCCTGTTTCATGACCTTGTGTAGGTTGACCAGTGTTTTAGAGGCAAAATAACACTCTCTCCTTTTTATCTAACACCCATCCTGGCAATACCAGCGTGCTGTGCACTTTTTAAAGTGATGCTGCACACTGAGCTGCCAATTCAGAGACCACCAGGGATGACTGCAGGACCACCTTACAGTGTTTGGTTGCCAGTTTGGCACTTCTCAGGCATGCCTGATTATTTTTACCTCACTGCACCACCTTAAAAACACAGGCTATCATCTCTTTCTCAGGCTGAACAGGATCTTCCAGGACCCTCTTTTGATCACACTTCACAGTGTATTCTCTACATTGCTGAATTTTGGGTTCCTTTTGAGGGGAGTAGAAAAAGCAGCAAGCTCTAGCCAAAATGCAATACTTTTGTGGCATAAGATATTCCCTGTCATGTTTTTATCTCATTTCTTGTGCTTTCTAATGGCTGATTTCCCGTTTTGACTGCTGCAGTGCAAGAAACTGAGGTTTTACATAGAACTAGCCTCAAAGACAGCAGAATTTCTCCTGAGTAGCTAATTTAGAGTCTGGTTTTGAACACAGACCCAGTGTGTAACTAATCCTGACCACTGTATTGTCCACTTGCAATTTTATTTTCTTATTTATGAGATGTTAATAGTTCAGACATGTGATGTCCCAGTGTCACAGAGAGATGAAAACCCAAGATTTAGAGCTGATACCTGTGTGTGTGCCACAGCCGTTTTTTAAATTGCAGCTTGTCATACAGGATTCTGTATTCACCTTCTTGAAGAGCTGAAGCTTTCCGATTGCAAATCCCTGGACCTGTCAAAACAGCAGAAGCAGGGGGAAATCAGGAAAAATGTAAACAAGTTAAGGCATCTCGTAAGAGCTCCAAGCTTATAAGGAGCCACAGCAGAAATAATGGAATTTGGAATAAAGGGAGGTTCATTTCTGATGGAGTATGAAGGAGCTGACAGTATACTGAACAAAGCAACCCTTCACTGGGAAACAGAATAAATTAAATGAATAAACAGGCAAAGTCTTCCCTTAACTTCTATAATCCTGATAAAAGAAGGCATGAAATGAGTACATCAGTAACCACTCATTAAGATTTTTTTTGCTTTCCATATGCCGAAGATCACAGAATTTATTTTATTCAGTTCTCTTTGATAATTGAATGTAGTGCAATAAGTTTCTTCTCTGGGACTTAATTTATGATCACAAATTACATTCTGTCTTAAAAAATGGTTCTGAATTAACCAGCTGTGCTTATGTGACTGTTTTAGATTGATTAGACTTTTCATTTTGAAGCCCCATCTTTGCACTGTAATTGTATTTTATTCTTTGAAAAAAGGGGTTTAAGTTATGAGATAATTTACTTTTCCTTTCAATTTTCTTGACTAGTACATATTGTGGAAGTGATAAAATGAGCCAAGAGTTGTTCTTACATTTTGGATTTTTTTTTTCATATGAAAACAGAAGAAGAAACATTTTTATAACCTAGAGAATCAGGGTTTTTTTGCTTGTGTTTATTTCATGGAAATTAGAACGAATCATGTGTAGATAATTGTTCACCTAGTGCAGTACTGTTTGAACTGCTGAAAAACTCTTTTGAAAATGAACTTATATTGAAAGAAGTGGAATATTAAGGAGCTGAATAAAAACCCCACCAAGACATCTTACAAAATGCAAATAACAAAATCCAAAGATATAAACCCACCTATCAAATTTAACATTCGTGTGTGGGAAGGCTGAAGGCTGTTTTCCCTCTTTATTCAGTTTCTAACACATCCTCAGCCACGGCAGCCACTGTACCCATGGCTTACAGTCCTGAGGCACTGGAGCTGGCTCAGAGCTGAGCTGCACAAACCTTTGATCATCCCTGAACTAAATCATTTTGATGGTTCCAAAAGTTTTGCTGAGACTGCTGCTTCCAGGGAGGAAGGGACTTGGGGGGAAAAAGCAGGGCAGCTGCTCCAACAAGGATTTTCTGCTGCCAGGAGCACGCTGGCAGCTCACTCAGCCAGGTGAGAGCTGGATGGTCTCAGCAGACAGACTGCATAAAAGGGTTTTGTACCTGTGTTTCCAATCTCACTCCCTGGTTCCATTCCTGTGCCCAGCGGGAGCACAGCTCACACTCCAGCACAAGGGCAGAGCGTTCCAAGGCTCAAGACTACAAAAATGGAGCTTGATGAGGATCTTAGTCTAATGCAGGCTGAGCCCAAGTCTTTTTCTTGAACAAGTGCTGGAAAGCTGCACTGAGAGGGTGTCTTGGATTAGACAAATATGCTAGGTGGAAAGCACTCCGAGCAGGTGCCTCCCCCACCGCAGAGGTTTCTGTCACCCCTCCCCCCACAACACAGAATATCTCAGCCTAAAGTGGAAAGAACTGTTTAATTAACAGACCACACAGTGGAAAGGGAAAAGGGGAAAGGGGTCAGAAAACCTGAACAAACAGCTGATGAGCTTAGTGTCCTTTTCCTCAGGTGTAGCTTCCCCTTTCCGGGGGGAGGGGGCCCCGAAGGGCTAGGTGAAGTTCCTCCGGTGGCTCCCTGGACGA
>VZRL01002368.1:0-139840 GCA_013397895.1 Origma solitaria | reverse complement strand
CCAGTGTCCCTTCCTTCTCACTCCCCCGTAGGAGAGCTGGGGAAAGTTTCAAACCATCCCGCGCTGGCGGCAGAGCTCCCAGCTGCGGGACACAGTTAAAGCTACAGGACCATATTTCTGGTCAAGCATACAAAACGATAGGGAATACAAGATATCATTATGCCACCCCAGGACAGAGGGGGCTCTGTGCAAGGGGACAGAAGGTCCTCCTCAAGCTGCACATGTCTGTGTTTAGATGGCTCAGTTTATTTCTCTGACTTTATAAGCGATGGGGAAGTGTTTTCTGCCATCCTCGAGTGAGGTGGATAACCTGCACTCCCAAAGTGCCTGTTCATCTCTGGATGGAGTGTAACCATTCCCACAGCAAGAAGCCAGTTTCCTCTTACATCAACTCTCCCAGCACACTGACTTCTGAAAAGATTTTGCTGGAAGAAAATACTAAGTTTAAACAATGTGGAGGAGCTCTGAGGTTCAGTATAGTAAGGTCATTTGAGCTCTCATGCTGAGAGCTCTGAAGTGGATTGGTTTTTTGCCAACTTTCCTTTAAATTATTTTTTAAAAATTGCAATTATTGGATATCTGAGAGAACTTTATGCTGTGCAAGAAGTGATCATGATGCCTCTGTGATGATGGGACAGCTTAAATGAAAAGGCATGAAAGCAATTTTTTGAAAGGTGGAATCTGCCATGGATGTACCTTTATGAGAGGAGAATGATATTGGAGAGCGTTTTTTTGAAGTGTGAAAATTAATTCAGAGGCGCAGTGGACCTGTGTCACTGATAACAGGAAATGAACCTTTGTATTTACAGAGTTCTGGTGCAAATTCAACATGCTCCTACAGTAGTCAAATGCTGTGGTATGGTTGATGTCCCACTCTTATTTACTATTTATATGAAGGAAAACTCAATGAATCACAGTCATAAACTAAAGTCCACATTGTACTGTACATATGCAAAAAAGAAAATGTTCTCCTAACTTCAGATTTTTTTCAAATCCCCATGTGAAAGGAGCTGGGACACTCAGTCCTCTTTGAACTAAGCAGCGTTCTTGATTAGCTGAGATGGCTGATTTTTAATTGCTTCTAATCAAAGCACTTAAAATGGGAAACCTCTTGGTAGCCTGTAAGAATTCTTTCATCTGCCTTCTCTTTGGACATGAAATTGCTTTATTGTATCTCAAATTATCTTGTAGGATCCAGGAAGGAGCAAAATCTCTATTGGTGCATAATGTAGCATACGGGGTTTAAATCTTCGTGGAAGTTTGTGTGTGATACCACAACACTAACAACCTCCAACCTCCCCACAGGTCCACGAGAGGTGAATGAGTTTTTCTGTGCCCCAAGTCTCTCCTGATTTCCCAGGTTCTTTCAGTGCCATGTGTGTGCCTTGCTGATAGCAAGGAGGTCCTGTGGGGAACATGGGAAATGTTTCCTCACCTCTTTGGGGTTTACCTAGAGGTGGCACACAGTTTTATGCCTGACTTGAGGATACAGATGGGCAGGAATAACTTTGGCATCAGTATCAAATCTGGTGAAGCTGCCTAAAGGGCTGAAAATTTCTCTTTCAAAATTTGCACTATCTTGGAAAAGAGGGGATTGAATAAGTCTCGAGTTTTCAGCAGTTGATTGAATTTACGTTGAAGCTGCAGTGAAAAACATTTTGTGGAAACTTGAAGAAAGATTGCTTTTTTTATTCCTTCCAAGAGCACGAACTGTCTACCACAAAAAGAGCATCCACAGAACACTTTCAAGAAGCTAACTGTTTTAATTAAGCAGTGTGGATGTTACTCGTGCATAGTATTAGAGTGTGCACACTGACAATGGCTGACAAGCAGTTTACATATCAAAGTGATGGATCCTGTTGTGAAGATTGATTCATTCAATTTCCTGAAGACTTCATTTTCTTAGTTTAGACCCTTACAGAGCAGATTCTCTCTGGCAAATCCTGTGTACAGAGAATGCTACCCTGCTCTCTTGCACACAAACCCACTCTCTTCCTTCCCATAGCTGAGCCTTGCAAGTGGCCTGTGCTTGCTGCCTCTCTGGCGCTGCTGAGGGACACTTCTCTGCATGGTCACCTTGGCCAAGGTAACCTCTGGGGCCAGGGATGCAGGAGAGCTCAGGTGCAGCCTGATGCCTTTCTGTGACCAAACCTGTGTCAGACTGAAAACCTGAGACTGAAATCTGATTTACTTCAAGGATGGATTTTGCTCTTGGCACCATGTAGTTGTTGAAAGCTTGGCTGGTTCTCTTTCTATCACTCTGTGGCACCTCCTGCAGTTCTACCTTTAAGCAGTTTCAAGGGTTATATAAACAGAAGAATCATGGAAGACAGCCCAGTTAACACATCAGTCTTTATTAATGGTCATTCCCTGCAGTCACCCTCTGACTCTTGCTTTGCTTGAGGCATTTTTTTGTCTGGGTACTACACTGCCAGTCACACTGACTGGATTTTAGCATTCTTTGGCACACAGGAGTTGTGCATTTTCTGCTATTGTGCCCTACATTGCTGACATTCCTCTTAGGCTGGCCAGTAAATGTAATTTACTTGCTCTGAATACAACCTGTAAACATTACCAACTTCCCTTTCCAGTTTGCAGTATCTTTTCCTCTGTAGCTGGAGTTTGCAGATGATTTCAGATGTTTGAGTACAGGTTGCTGTCGGGTTTACTCAGCTGGTAGGTGCCTGCTTGTTTTGGCTGGTTGGGCTGTGTGCTTCTCCAGGTAAATTTTTATTCCTGCAGTAATTTAGGCAGACAAATCTTCTGATGACATGGGGAAAAGAATTTGCTGAACCTTTATCACTGCATGCTTGTGGCCAACAGAGAACCTGAAAAATGCAGCTGTTACACTAAATCCTGTATGTTCGACTCTCGCCACCTGGTTTGTTTGTCAATAGACTTAATAGCACAAAATTCTCAAGCAGCAAAGGCTGTTTCTCTCTCTGAAATATGTGGCATATTTGTTTCCTTGGAAGAACTGACGCTACGCAGAATCATATCTCTGACACAGCTTGAGGAAAAATCCTTGTCCAGGCTTGTTCATTGCTTTGCTGCTGGAAGGGAGTGAGAACTAACTTAATAATGTGGTGCATGTGCCACTGATACCGTGGGTGTCATCACCAAGGAATTTACACAAATGACTTTATCTTAATTCAGTGGAAAACTGCTTTTGATCTGGATCCTGTAATTTGCCTTTTATCTCTGGTCTTGTCACAGGCATAAGAAATGAACTACATGCGTGGGAAGTCAGTAGACTGGAAACTTATCTTTGATTTCCTTTCTTTGCATCTTGGTTTGAATAGAAGTTTTGGGTTTTGTCATATTGTGTTTGTCTGTACATGGCCAAATTTTTAAAAGAAACTAATTTGGATGAAGCAAAAAGTCAGGGCTTTCTCTTGTTTGCGGTCAATAAATGGAAATTCAGAATATATAATGACCTTGCTTGGAAATAAAAACTCCCTCTTAGCAACTCCATGAATTAAATTAGAGTCCAGTACAGAAAAAGTTTGAAGATACTGCACTGATCAATTTTCTTTACTTTTTCAGGAAGGGGCTGTTTGCTGGCATGAAGCTGAAGAAGAAGAAAAAAGGCGAGAAAGGGTTGACTATTGCAAACAAAGATGCATTAGGTAAGGCCTCATGAATCAATATTGCAACAGGGAAAAGCAGGTGGTGGGGGATTATATTAGATCTGCTTTCATGTGAACTCATTTGAATTTTGTCTCAAGGCTTAGCATTGATAAAACAGGCAGTAAACTCCTTATCACTCCCAAATAAACAGAGAGTTAATTCTTTTTGCATTAACTGTTTCATTAGGTCCACATTCAGATACTGTAAGTTCGTACTTCCCTATCTGGTAGAGTGAACTAAAAATGTCAGCCTGACTCTTACCATAGAGAGATGGCAAATTTTTGAATGTTTTTTCCTACTTTAGAGGTGGATAATTCATTACAAGTGTGTAATTCCTCCAGAAGCTCTGTTTTTTTTAGAAACCATAAGCACACAACCTGCACAGGCTCTGATGGCTGGATGGGCTGGCTCGATAAAGCTGACAGCTTCACTCCATAGAGTGCCTGTGCCTGCTGCAGGTGCACATGGGTGAGGAGAGCAGCTACAGCCACACAGAGAGGGGAAATGATTTTGCACAGGAAGGGAGCTGCTGCTGTAATCAGTGCTGCTCAATACAGACCATGGCAGTATCTCTAACTGGGACACCCAAATAAATAAATAAAACATTCAGTTCATGATGTTAAATTCACTGCTCTGCTCCAAGTGGTCTTTTTGCTACTAGAAATCACATGTGGGGTTTACTTCCTTGTTTGTTTTCTTCATCAGGTGATCATGATGAAAGTGCAAATTTTCTCTGTGACACTCTTGGAAGACAAGAAGAGGGAGAGGAAGACCTAATGAACAGCGATGCTCTGTCCAATGCTTTTGGATCCTTAAGCCCAAATAGGAAAAGGTGCTCCTTCATGTTTCTTACCTAACATTCCTCTAAACACCTTTTCTACCCTTCCCGGGAAGGACATTATCCTAGAACAAAACATCTGACAGAAAATCCATTTGCTGTCCGCGGTGATCCCTTCACTCCTGCTCTCCCACATGACAGCGTGGGATGTACTTGTCAGCTCAATGGCATCATCACCAGAAACTATCCAGGGCAGGGAGAGATTGAAATGGATCCTGAGAGTGCCTCAACTGTGCTAAGGAGCTCTGCTAAGGAAAATGAGACAAAGTGAACAGCAATCTCTGTAGCGAGGAGCTTGTGTTGTTATGTTTTTCATACAGGAGAGGAATGCAGTCTGGGGAGGACTGGAGTCAGGTTTGATGGGATCAACAAGTGAAATCATTGCCATCCACAATAGGTAGCTGCATTGGTTTGTGTGGATGCAAAACATTTCCCTGTTAGCGAGTGTATGAGAAAGGCAGAGATGGTCTCTGCTGATGACATCCAGCCTAACAGGTCACAGCAAAGCTGTCTGCCGGCAACAATACTCACTTACTGTTGAGGAGTCTTTCCAATGAGAGTCCAAGCACCAGCTCTTGCCTAGAGAGTTCTAACGACTTCTTTTGCCATTTAAACAGGGCAAAGCTAGTGACCAGAATTCATGAAGAGGAGATGAAATCCCAGAGCTACCAGGTGAGCAGGGGGTGACAGCCCTCGTGTGCCTGTGGATTCCCCAGGCAGGCTGGACCTGAGCCCAGGAGTGTCCATGGTGTCCTTGTGCCCCACAGATTGCCATCACCATCATCGAGGCCAGGCAGCTGGTGGGTGAGAACATCGACCCTGTGGTGATCATCGAGATCGGTGATGAGAAGAAGCAAACGACAGTAAAGGAAGGCACAAATGCCCCTTTCTACAATGAGGTAGGTGCTTGCTCTTAAGGGAGACACTTTCTTCAATGGCTCTGGGTGGACTCTGCCGTTTGGTAGCTCATAAGGGATGAATTAAGTTTGTAGCACTTGCGTGTCTGAGCAGGGAGGTCTTCTCTGGAGACCAAGCGCCACAAGTAGATCTCTTGGGTTTAGCTCTGTTTGCTCTTCCTCTTCTCAAGATCTGTCCAACATATTCCCCACCCTCTCCACCAAATTCTGCCTTACCCCCACTATTGCTTCAGTTTTTCAAATTATCCATTTGGGAGCTTTGTCTATACTGCACCCCCCCTCACTCCCTTTTCTACCGTTTCACTGTTTCAGCCTTTCCTTGACATATGTTTGTTCCAACTGGTGACAAACGAGACTGAAACAGCCCCCAAAATGAGACCGAAACAACCCCCAAGACAAACAGCTCCTTTGGGATTTTTCCTTATGCCTCCTGTCTCTTTTGACAATACCTTCTGATGCAGACCGAGGCTCACAGGCATTTGTGAATTGCGTCTTGTGCAGCCGTGCAAGGAATAAAGCATAAAACAGGTCTGGGCCATGGCAAAAACGTGTCAGGGGCAAGGAAAGAGTTTTGCTTTGTTCACCACTGCCTCCCCAGCACCCGCAGTGTCTCACCAGGCTCTGTTCAGCAACACAAAATGCTGAACCGTGCAGCTGACAGTGCTGGCTGTCAGCACAAGGATGATTCTGATGTGCTGTCCCCTTTTCCCGCAGTACTTTGTATTTGATTTCGTTGGACCGCAGGTGTTGCTGTTTGACAAAATTATCAACATCTCTGTAAGTACCTGGGAAAGCTTAATGCAGTAAGTAAAGGTCTTATTGTTTGTGTCACTTCAGCTCTAAATGATCCTTAATGGAGTTAAAAGTAAATAATTCAAATCATTTTAGGTACCAAGAGAGCTATGAAGTCAGCATGAAGTGTAAGAAAGAGAAAGGATAGAGGAGAGGATAAGGAGGAGAGTCAGGTGGCAGACATTTGAAGGAACATAATCCTAAAGGTAGATTTAGCTTGCATTTTCAGGGTTACTCATTGCTGACATGGCACACTGCAAGGTGAATGAGAAAATTCAGCTTAACTCCCTCTTGCCATCATTGTGTCTTCATCCCTCCAATTTTCAAGCTGCCACTTGATTCAAATGACTGAGCTGAAACATCTGGCTTATATCAGTTCCTCAGATATAACTGTTTCAAACTAAACTAATGTAGGAATCTTATCCTCAGCAGCATCTCTCAGCTGTCTGGGAGTGTCAGTGGTTGGTTGCTGTTAGCATGGGAGCTGTCTCCAAGAATTCAGTGCTGCTTCCACTGCTCACTGCAGCTAAAGTCCCAGAAAAACTGTTGGGGTACCTTATTGCTCTTGACAAATGCCTGAAACAAGGCAATAGACAGGTGCAGGTTGATCTCTTCTCCCAAGTAACAAGAGACAGGACAAGAGGAAAGTCTCTCTCTCTCAAACGGGACCAGGAGAAATTTAGATTGGATATTAGGAAAAATTTCTTCACTAAAAGGGTGCACAGGCATTGGAACAGACTGCCCAGCAAAATGGTGGAATCACCATCCCTGGAGGTATTTAAAAGACGTGGATATAGTAGTTGGGGACATGGTTTAGTGGTGGACTTGGCAGTGCTGGGTTAATGGTTGGGCTCCATCTTAAAGATCTTGTGCAACTGAAATGATTCTGTGATTCTGTGACATCTCAGAACAGTCCTGATGGAAGACACACGTGCTCTTGGACTTGGAATATTAGATAATGATGTGCAGTTTGGAAGGCCAGGTCTATGGAGCTATGTTAATTACCTTGTCCAAAACGTATCAACACATTTAGCAAAGCTGCTAAGAAATTAAAGATCTCATGAGACTCTGGACCGTGCTGTGTTTGTATTATTTAGAAATGTTACAGTCTGTGCTCTTCATAAATATTTCTTTTGCCAAAGGTCCATCCATTTTGTCAGATATTTCTCTGGCAAATAAACAGTGCGTTGTTGCTCCACAAAAAGTTCTTTTTTTCTGAAGTGCTATGTCCATTTCAATAATGGACATCAGGAAAAGATCTGTGCTGGTTGAGCTTGACAGAAACAAGCAGTGCTCAGGAGCTATAAGACACAGAGATATTTACTGTCTAGTTTCTTTTCTGAACTGCTAATAGAGTGACTTTTCCCAGCTGCAGAATAAAATGTGTTCATTTGCACATGGACAGCTGGACAATAAAGTTTTCAACGCTGGGAGTAAACTTACAGCTGGAATCCTAAAGTTCAATTCAAATCCAGAGTATCCCACGCGGAGCTCAAATATATGAAGTTCATAACTACACAAGGTATCTGCAGATCTGATCTCCTCTGTGCTGACAATGGCATGGGAGCAGATACCACCTCCCTGCCATGACATAACACAGTGTGTGACTACATGGATGTTTCTGACATGGTTCGTGCCAAGGCACCAACTCCTGTGTGCTGCTGATGCTGTTGGGGAATGGATAGTTATTTTTCTCTGAGATATGTCCAATCTTTCCAATTTCACATTCTTTTGATAAAGATGCTGCATATCCAGTAGTGGAGGGGAAAGTGCCAATTTTCTGAGTGCAGTGGGGATGTGGGAAAATGTGTCACCATTACCTGCTGTATAGCTACACAGTTTCATCAGGCTCAGCAAACTTATTTTATTTATAGCTGATGAAGGTGCAACACTAAGAAATTAAAGGTCTTCTAGGTAAAAATGACTTTATGAAAAAATTCAGTAACAACAATGAACTAACCTTGGGCGGTGCTCATGTATGCTACTGAAAACAGAGATTCATTACCTTGCAACATAGTTTTGGGGAATGCAATCTATCAGGGGAATAGAAACAAAGAGAGGAAATATGTGTGCTGGGAGTGAAGGAAGCCCTGAGGGATGGAAAGTTTCACAGCACTTGCTTAGCATGAATGTCACTTAAGGAGAAATGGAGACTGGCAGCCTCCATTATTAGCAATAATTCATGCACTGAATTTGCTTAATCTGTTAAAATGAACTTATCTGCATATGGAAGCTCAAGGAAAACAAAAAGATTTAGTGCCCTTGTCCATCAGTTTAGCAGTTTGTCTAGCTGCATTCAAACCCTGCATTTGAAGGAAAAATGAGACTTTCAATTTTCCAACACTTACTAATTACTAGATTTTTTTTCTTCATTGTTATCTCTCAGTACATTTCAGCAAACTTGTAGTAATACGATAATAAAACTGAGGTGCCCCTTTCATGTTAAACCTGCCTCAGTTGAAATACTCCTCAGTTTAACATTATGCATGTTTGTGCTCATTCAGAAAATCTGAAGAAAATCCTTCAGTCATCTACAGAGTCAAGTGTGAAAAGTTACAAACAATTAATTGGATACGGTGTGGCTGTGATGCTCCCGCTCAGAGAAGACAAGAGGTGTTTGCTGTAAACTTCATGCTCACTTGCTTCGTTACATTAGAAAAAAACACACCTGGAAAAAAAAAGACCAGGGATGATGCAGAGCATTTGATAGTAGCAGTGAGTTATTTCCCCAGCAGTTAAAAGCAATGTGTACTGCAGGGAGTGGAAACTTGCATCATTTCAGTGGAACAGGGACATTTACATTTCGCAAAGCAAACCTCAGGGAAAGAGAAGTCAGTTTTACACATTTGACGTTTAACACCCTCTGGACATGCTGCCATGGAGAGAAAATGAGCAAAGAGCAATGACACATCACCACTTTGGACTCACCACGTTCCTTCAGCTTGTTTCTGAATCTTAAAGAAGCTTGCTTTTATTTTTCCCTACAGAGAGGCTACAGCCTTCTTCCCCCTTTAATCTATCCTAATTGGATCAGTTGATTTGGGCATTCCCATATACTTCCCCCAAAGCTGCCTGGCTTCAGGGAGAAACCCAACAGTTTCCAAGGCTTCTTCCCAGCCCCATGTGTGCCCTAGTCCAGCCTCAAAGGAGGGAGGGTCCAGTGCTATAGTAGGACCTGACAGAACCAGGGACTGAGGAAAATCACTCCTAGTGCATGAAGCATTGACTTCACACTGACTCCTCTCCCACATGAAGGTTTCTTTGTTTTTAAGCTTTAACAGTAGAGTACAATAAAACTGCTTCTTTGTCCACTGTTGATTTTTCAGCTCTAGAAACTGCTTCCATCTTGAAGTGAGGAATTACCAAGGACAACTGAGTGTGTTCCCTAGCTCACAGTGGCGCAGTGGCCATAGGCCCTTAACAGGGAGGGACATTATATTGCAACTAGAAACTTCCTGAATTTTCTGGTGAATCTTGATGAAGGTGTCAGTGATCTTTACTTTGAAATATGTGTCTCCTGCTCTTGAAAAGTGTACAAAATAAAGTCACATGACCAATCCAGTGCAAAATTGCAATAGTCTTCCTATCCAGAAATATCCTTATCTTATAATGTGTAGGTCCAAAGGGAGGGTATGATGTATTCCAGATTCCTGACATGCTGTCGGAGGCTTGATTGTTTACTTCTTTTATTTAGATTTAGCTTCTGTGGACTTGAATGGGCTTAGTTTCTCTTTGCAATTTGGGCAAGGTGGTCCAGAAAATTCAGCCTCTTTCAGAGGCTTTTCCACAACTAAGCAATAGGTTTCAATCTTTTAAGCTATTCTGAAACCAGGTGAGACACATTTTTTGAGAAATACAGCTCTAGAACAAGTCTTCCCTTAGCAGATGTTGCTAGCCTCTGCCTTGTCTGTAAAGTGAACCACATGCAAGTATTTGAGAACCAGATATGGAAATACATAGGTCTGGGAATCATGGCAATTGAAAATTATTAATTAAATTAAAATTAAATTAAATTCATTACTTGGCAGGAAGAATACGGAGACAGACTCGCTGGAGCCTGCTTGCCATCTAATTTACATCTATATCACTTCTCTGATTTCATTAATATTGTGGGGGGTAGATTAGAATTGAGTCTCTTGGTTTCTGCGCACATCGAAATGTTGCCAAGAAACACTTAAATTCTTTCTCCCCCAAGTGTACTCAGTTCTTATGGCAATTCAGCTATTGCACAGAAAGTGATAGGATTTCTGCAGCCTAGAGTGAAACCGGTTATGTCCCATGTGCTTGTATTCATTATGGTTTATTTAAAACTGCCAGGATAAATAATATAACTGCATCTGCTCTGAAGGAGCATCCCTCTAATTCCTGCTCTCTATAACCTGGGGACCTGCAATGAACCTGTGTGATTCCATTCAGATGCAATTACATTGTTTTCTAAACTGGCACAGTGTTGGGTAAAGAACACATTTCAAACACTTGCTGTATCTGCTGTGGCTATGCGCCTCCACTTTTGGGTAGTGCTGGATGTTGCTGCTTATTACCTCTGAACCAAATAGGATCTTCAGATGCTCTTACGCTGACTGGGAAGAGAAACAGTGACATTCTTTAATCAGCCTCTTCCTAACAGGTTATGCACAACAAACTGATCGGGAGTGTGCTGATAGGCTCCTTCAAAGTGGATCTGGGGACGGTGTACATTCAGCCAGGTGAGTGGTGCATTTTCTGCCCTTTTTGTTTGTTAAGTGAGATGCGGGGCAGGGAAGGAGAGGAGAGGGAGATGCGCTGCTTTTCCACTTAGATGGTTGTGGTTTACACCAACTTAAAGCTTTTAGGAGGGTTGTTTTCCTATTTGGGTAGCAGAGTACCAGCCAAACTTTTGGGAAGAAGTTAAACACTGAAAATGCCTTGGCAACCTGCCCATTGGTGGGTAGCACTTTTCAAGGATGGCATTTCTTTGAGTGGTCAGAGAGGGCAGCTGAATGTTCTGCAAAACCCAACTGCACTCATTTGTTACAGAGCAACCAAAGCTCTGCCACCTGTGTTGGGGTAGAAGGAGTGGAGGGAGGGAGAGCAGAATGGAGAGTGGAAGGAACGTTGAGGAGAGCACAAGGCAAGAGGAGAAACAGACCATAACAGGAGGGAGAAGATGACAGAGGTGACCATGGGTCTGCTTGACCTGTCATTTTCAGAGCTGTTCAGTGCTTTCTGAAATTTGAAGCTAAGAAAAGATCACCTACCTCTCTTTTGGTGTTTTTTTACAACCATCCACAAAACGTGCACTTTTCTCTCTTTCATTATTACTCAAGGACATGGTCAAGGACTTTGTCTTTGGAAAAGAACATATTTAGGCCACTGTGTAGATATCACACAGGTAAAGCAAGAGTGTGGAGTCATTCAGGCCACCCTCTCTGCAGGGTTCCTCTAAGAGTCAGTGGAGAGAAATGGCCTGTATGAAGTGAGCAGTCTATGTCTGTGCTCAGGCTCTGTTAGTCTCTGAATTCTGTCCTGCTCACACTTTAACAGCAGGGTGGTGTCTGAGGGTTGATCTTGAGCTCATATCCCTGGTACACTGTGGTCTCTCCTTCCCACTCCTTTACCCACCCCAGGAGATGTCCAAGGATGTAGCACAGGATCTTAGGACCTTTCTCAGTGTTGTTGGCGTAGAGTTACAGCAAGGGCTGTTGAGGGTGAATTGTCTAGCACATTTCCCCCCTTGAAAGATGAAGCTGAACCTGCTTCTCGCTAATTCTTCTTCCCTGGTGGCTGTCCACTCTCCTTCCTCCCTTTCTCAGCTATCTGCCAGTGTTACAGTGCCTACAGCACCCAGCAAGGATTTTTCTGCCACAGAGTTGTGAGATCTTCAGACAGTTCTCATCAGAGGTGGCTTTTCCTCATAAAGCCTCAGCATTAGCTCAGCTGCTGAAATCTCACCCAGCCTTCCACTGGCCTTTAGTCACTGATCTCAGTAAACATTGATGAAAATGAGCTTGTTTCTGACAAGCTTTGGATCAATCCTTTGTTTGCCTTTTTGATTACTCAACATTTTGGACACTCTAGAAGTGTCTGGTAAACAAGTACACTTCAACACAATCCTCCTGAAAGCACAAACATTGTTTGATGTACCTTTTCTGGGAGTGACGAGGAAAATATTTACATATTTTTATATCCTCTATCTGAGGGTTTAAGCTTGTCTTCTTACAGGTCATCAGTTTTGTGACAAGTGGGCACTTCTCACAGATCCTGCTGACATAAGGACAGGAGCCAAGGGGTACCTGAAATGTGACATCAGTGTGACTGGGAAAGGCGATGCAATACAAGCTACACAGAAAACAGCTGATACTGAAGAACAGATTGAAAAGTACTGCAATAGTTTGTTTGAGTTTATTTTTTTTTTTACTGTTTTCTTCCTAGCTGGGTGCCTCAGTAGTCCTCTGCCCTCCTTTCAGTCCTTTCCTTGTTAACTCGGGGTTAATAGCAGGACAACATTGTGCACCTGGCTGTTCTCATGTGCTCAAAGAGAGTTTTTACAATCCTCTCATCTAAATTAAAGGGCACGTTAGGATCGTTTCTCTGCAGCTGACAAAATTGACCAAATTACCCCTGACAGAAGGTTCATTGATCTGAAACCAATTAATGATTTCTTAAAGCAGAGAAGTAAGAAGAAAAAAATATGAGGAAAACCTATTTTCCTTCTCCACTCTCAGATGTGTGTATGGATATTTTCATATCCTTAGATAAACTAAAGTGCATTATCATTCTCCTTGTAGAACACAGAAGTTAAAGGTGGTAAATATGCTACCAGCATACTTTAAATTTTACTGAAGAAATGTTTCTGGTCAGTGCAGCCATCCTGGACCAAGTTTGTGGAAAGTCACCAAGCTGATGGAGAACTGGAGCATGTGGTCTATGGGGAAAGGCGGTGGGTGTTGGTTTTTTGGGCCTAAAGAAGAGCACTCAAAGGAGTATCCTACATGAAGAGGGCAGAGACAGGCTCTTTTCAGATGAATGGATCTTTTCAGTAGAAGGATGAGAGGGTCTGGAGGCGGGTAAGAACAAAGGAAATTCAGAATAGATATTTTTTACCATGGAGATGGTCAAATGAAACAGAGGCCCAAAGAGAGTGGGAAATCTCTCTCCCTGAAGATATTCAGAATTTACTGAACAAGGTCCTGAGAACCTCATCTGACTGGACCTGATTCTATATCACACGGACAAGTTTGCTGAGTAATGCAACCATTTTCTCGTGGTAAAAAGTTTTGGTTCAGATGAAAAAGCAAATTCATACACTTTTTTGTGTCTTCTCAAGTGTATGCTAACTCAAGGTCACAATGCTGTTAGAAAAAATATCTCTTCATTATCCAAGTTTTCAATTTTAAGAAAACAGCTTCTCTTTTCCTTTCAGGAATCTCTTGATCCCCAAAGGGTTTCCATCTGAAAGACCTTGGGCCAGATTTTATGTGAGAATTTACAAAGCAGAAGGACTTCCGAAGATGAACTCTAGCATCATGGCCAATGTCACCAAAGCATTCATAGGCGACAGTAAGGACCTTGTGGATCCCTATGTGGTGGTCATGTTTGCAGGTCAAATGGTAATTGGGATCCTCTTGATCACAAAAGTAGGCCTTCTTCCCTATTAGCTGTGCTCCAGGCGGGTGATTATGCTGATGTCCTTTAACTTACAGTCACATAAATCAGGTAAAACATGTATTTTGGTCATCAGAAAATGTTCAGTTCTTAAATTATGCAGAAATAAAGTCATGGAGACACTTAATGCCAGCAGATCTGATATCAGCCTCACAGCAGTAGGTTAGAGGCAGGCAGCAGGAGGGGAAAGAGAATTCTGTAGTACTGTTACTAAACCATCGAGTTACAAGACAGTGATTTACCCAGCATGGTATTAGGTAAGTGCTATGTTCTGGTCTCCCTAGAGTGAAATAAGGAAGCAGGGCTGAAATCAGTGAGGATAGTTCAATCGGGGTTTTAGGGCTGTGTATTGATTTCTGAATTACTCTGCTGAGATTCAGGACCCTCTCAGCTTTCCTGTGGGCAGAGTAAGGATTTTAGCAGACTGGCACAGTGTTGCCTGCCTTCATTGCTCCCAGAGCAGCTTCAACATCAAACACGGTGTGACAGATTACTGCTTAGAGAGGCTTCTGGCTTGGGTGGAAGAGGAGGTCCAGGGGCTTTGTTCCCCTGGGGTACACCATGAAACACCATGACAGGGAGCCTATCTTGATTATCAGCGTAAATAAACAAAGGTTCAAAAATGGAAACTATTTTAAGCCAGCAATGCTTTCTGTGTGCAGGGAAGCCTTTGGGACAGTTCCACTAAATCCTTTCCAGATGTTTCAGGCATGAGAATGAGGCTCGTGGTGCTGATTTCAGGCTTTTTCCTGAATCCAAATTGCAAAGTACTACTTCATGAGCTACTATGGGTTAAAACAGGCAAACGCATGGAGCACCTTCAGGTTCAATAGAGGGTGAAGAAGACATAAGAATGGGTCACTGATGCGAGTCTGCACGCTGGTGCGCAAAATATGGATTTACAGGCAGTGTTGGCGGGTTTTCTGACTCAGTTCTCCCCACCTAGTGCAAAAGTAGAAGTCATGGCACAGACAGGGACTGCACAGACTGATCCAGACCTGCCACCTCCTTAGGTTTGGAGGAATAGCTCCAGGCCCTACACCTCTTGCACACAGGCAAATGTCCAGAACGTGAACCACAATAAGCATATTTTATGCTAGATAAATTGCCTCATTTAAGGTAATCCCACTGGTACATGCAGCCTGGCATCTGTAATGAATTTAGTCTTTTATGAGAAAAACTGCATCACTACTCAGGTATTTCAAAAGCCATTTGAAGATGTGCAGTTTGTAGCAGAAATGCCAAAGTCCGGCTTCACAGATAAATTCTGTGGATAAGGGTCCTGAAGAATTAGATTTTATTCCAGGCTCTGCTGTGTGCCAGTGAGAATTCTGTACCCATAATGTGGTCTTTTGTTAGATATGGGGGTCAAAATGAACCAGCTAATAGAAAAGCCAAAGTACTTTCAAGATAGGATATTTGTGCTTTAAAAATGGCCAGAGGGATGTTGTTAAGTGCAATTTCTGCTGTACTCATTGCTGTTCTGCAGACTTTGACCCCTCTGGAGTTAAATTTGCTGGACTTTCATTTCAGGGCCGGACAACAGTACAAAAGAACTGTGCAGATCCAGTGTGGCATGAACAGATTATCTTCAAAGAAATGTTCCCTCCACTCTGTCGAAGAGTCAAAATCCAGGTCTGGGATGAAGGCAGCATGAACGATGTGGCCTTAGCCACCCACTTCATTGATTTGAAGAAAATATCAAATGAACAAGATGGTGACAAAGGTAAAGGGGAAAATGTCTGTTCCAGGATATTCCTCTAAGGTAAAATCCACTTGCATGGGATCTTGGCACTGGCTTATCTTATTTTAAGAATGTCCAGGGCTCGAGTGTTGGTTCTGAGACACCTTCTGTTGCTTAATTTCGCATTATATTACATTGTGCTCAGTGCATGGAGGGTGTGATGTTGTTCTTGTCAAAGGGCTGCTATGTCGTTTGGTACCATCTTTGTGACTGTGGCAATAGTCAAATCTAATCCATTGGGGATGACTGATATAAATTTATAGTTCATATGAGTTTTTGTTAAGCAATAAAGCCACAAAGTGAAAATCACTAAAAATCAAAGGGCAAGCAGGCTTGTGTTTTTGATGCACCCACTAGAAGCAAAGTGTTTAGGTAAGGCTCATTTGGGTGCTATCACAGCCCAGGAAGGCACCATGGACTAGTGTGTTATCCTCTCTGTGAGGAGAGGCTCACTACCTGAAGTTTTTTCACTGACATTTGAGTTACACGTATAGCCTTGTTTATATTATGTGACCTACATGTGGAATGTGGTTATTTATCACAGCTCAGCAAAGGCACAGTAACTCCTTAAACCTGCCAATTCAAATGTGTATCTGTGTCCTCCATTAGAAAATAAAAGAAAAATTTGTATAAACTGAGTAACACAGATTTAGAAACAGTTTGAACTAAAGGGGAAAGCCTCCATCCTCTCCCATCAGGTTCCAGCCCTTAGCCTGCTCAGGCTCTTTTTTCAAGAGATGCAATAGACCTCCTGCCCCAACACAAGTGGTACCATCACCTTCTGAGAAAGAGCTCCAAACCAGCCCAGCTGGTTGAGTATTGGCAGAGGTTCCTTGTTGTCTAAGAATTGCCCGGCAAAGCAGTGCTCTGTGTGAAGTGATCCCCAACTGCACAGAAATGGGCGCAGGTTTGGCTTTTGGGGCGTTTGAGGCAAGATTTCTTGGAGCAGACAGTGAGGAGAGCACCCTAACACCTAACAGAAAAGCCACAAAAGGTACTTTATCTCCAGGGTTTTTGCCTACTTTTGGGCCTGCCTGGATCAATCTCTATGGCTCACCCAGGAACCACAGCCTCATTGATGACCACCAGGAGCTTAATGAAGGTTTTGGAGAAGGGGTCTCCTTCAGGGGACGTCTCTTCCTTGAGATTGCTGTGGAGATACTTTCAGGAGGAGCCCGTGAGTCGAAGTTTTCAAGCATTATCAAGGACATCAAATTGCCATCTAAAGACAAAGACTTCAAAGCACTCAAAGGAAAAGACAAAACTGAGAAAGCAGGAGAGGACCGAAAGTCAGCATCTCCTTCAGACAAGATGAACTCAACTGAAGTGGAAGTGGAGCCATTTGATGTACCTTTAGAGGTTAGTATGATGTTAAAAGGTTGGTTGTCATGTGTCTCTAAACCTCCAAGGACGGTACTGCTGTGTGTATTTGGGGTCAGGCCATATAACACTGTTTTTTTGTGCTCACTACAGCTTCTCCATGGTTCCACAGTCTTGGGACCTTCCCATAACAATACAGCATAAATGGAGCATTAATGTGTACCTGTAACTCAAAAACCTCTCAAGTAGGACTTGGTGCCCATAAAACTTGGTCTCATGTCCTACTATCCCTACTGCACTAGCTGCATCCACATATTCCTACTAGAAACTTATCTGATGTACAGTCTGCTAATTGACAGTCAGTGTGGGCAGCTGGGAATTATAAAGCTTGACTTCTTGCATTTATTCAAGAAAATCTGTAGTTGTCAATTGAAGTCAATAGAGAATCATTGACATAGAATTTGTGCAAATGCAGAGAGATAGATACAGTCTAGCCTGATTTAGTCTCCTCCTTTAATCCTGCATTGCCAGTGTGGTGTTAGTGTTAGGTTGATAATCTGTTTAGAAGAGCTGTAGATTATGTGCTCAGTTTCACGCAGTGTTAACTGATGTTGTTTGCTTAACTCCACCTGTTGTATAGGATTACACCATGGGAAGATCTGCACTGTGGTGCTTTGAGAAGGTTGGGCAGTTGTGGCAGGGTGTGCGAGCTGAGCCAATGTTTGAGCTTTGATTCTCTGCTCTGCCATGTCATTGTCTGGGAGCAACAGAAATTGCTGCAGCTCTTTTTTTAAAACCAAATAAATAGGGAAAAATATTTTCATAACCAATTTTCCTCCCACTTCAGTACGTCGGCTACAACTGCCTGAAAGGAGATTGTGGTGAGGTGGGAGTTGGCCTCTTCTCCCAGTCAACCAGCAATAGGGCAAGAGGAAATGGCCACATGTTGTGCCAGGAGAGGTTCGGGTTGGAAATTAGGAAAAATGTCTCCACTGAGGGAGTGGTTAACTATTGAAACAGGTTCCCCAGGGAAGTGGTGGTGTCACCATCAGTGGAAGTGTTCAAAAAATGAGTAGGTGTGGTGTTTTGTGATACGGTTTAGTGGGCACATTCAGTCAAGTTCGGACTTGATGATCCTTCAGATCTTTTCCAACCTTCATAATTCTGTGATTCTATGTCCTTGATCCAAACTTTGGCTTTTGTAGTGACAGTTCCAGCTCACTGCTTAAGACATTTGCATCCTTTCTTAGATCTGATCCTTGGTCTTTCAACTCCATCTCTACAAGTAAATAGGAGAGGAGCAATTGTTCTTGATCTTGAGGCCTGGCCTTGGCAAGTGCTCTTCCTGGGGTTGTGCCCTGACATTTCCAGTGCGAGGGCTGTCTGGAGCAGGTCAAGGAGTGTGTTAGCAGAGGACTGGCATGGGTAATTGGGTAATTGCAAGCCAGTTGTGTGAACTCGTGCCCTGCTCTTACTTTATTCACTCATATGTAAATTACCTTTGTCCCTCAGTCTCGCAAGACTGTAATGGAGTCTTCAAAGACATTTCTTTCCATATAAATTTTCCTTTATATGCAAAAAATTCATTATTATGAGTCTCTCAGACGCTATGGTCTTAGGTCCTGGCTAAATACCCAGGTAGAGAAACAAACCCTGCTGTAATACCAGCAAACATTAATAGTAATAATAAGGATTTATTTCTGGCTGCTGTGTCTCAGTTTCAAATAGAGAATAAGTAAAAGGCAACAACATGATGCAGTGATGCTTGATTTTTTTTAGTTTTGACATTCAGCAATATTTCATGCTACAGTAGACAGTAATTGTATTATAACTCTCTGAAAGGAAAAGCAGGAACTGTAGACATTACCAATAATGTGAAAAATGTCTCACAGAGCCTCCGAGACAACAGAGGCAAATTATCCATCCCCACAGCAGAACTTTATTGACCTATTCCGACAGCAAGAAGATATTAAAATTTGTTTTCTTCATAATGGCAAATAAATGCATGTGTTGTAGTCTCTGAGCGTCAGCTTTATTAGACACCCTATGCTCCGGATTTCACACTGGAAAAGTATAAAAAGCGAAAGTTACTCTGGAGTTGCAATCTGTTTGTGCTGTTGACTTTGATATATGATGCTGCTAATCCTTTTACTGAAGACCTACGCTCTTTTGCTGTGTATAGGAGAGGTTTTTCAAAATGAAGAGATCATGGGCTGTGTCAAAAACTGTTTCTGCTTTGTGGAAATCAGGGAAACAAATATTCATGTAGAGCTGATGTTTTATTCATTGCTTCACTCACATTGGAGAAGTGATCTGATCTTGCCTAATGGGCCTCAGTTTGAAGGTGGTGTGAAATGAGAAGGAATGGGAAAGCCGTGGCAGTTGGGGTATAAATTTGGGGAGAAAAACCGTGAACTGTATCTCCTTTGAGGTAAGTCTTGGCTTGGGACTAATGGCTTGTTTTGTTAATGACCCAAGAGCGTCAGCAGTGTTAGCTGGCCCTCCTTGAGTGAGAGTCCATGCCAGGGGCAAGCAGATCAAGCAGGGACAAGCTGGGTCTCCAATAGGTGTAAACAGAGCCTAGCAGAGCCTTAAAACTCCACAAAAGGCCATTACACTTTTCAGAGTGTGCTGCTGTGTTGAGACCCTTTGGTTCCTGTGCTTCCAAATTCTGTCAAAAGCTGAAAATGAGATTATTGTGTTACTGGTTTCTGGGGTGTGATGCCAGGGAAGGAAGGCAAAGAGGGGAGAACTGCCCCTCCCCACACTGAAACCCCACCTTTGGGCCTGTGGTTTAAAACACAGCAGGATAAAAACCTTGTGATGGACCACTCTGTTTCAGTAGGCTTTTGCACAGGTTTGCCATTTGATGTGGACACCAGAAGTCTTGGTGTCACTGGGAGATGAATGTCAAAATCTTGACTTTGAGCAAGGTCAAAATCTTGACAGTACAAGCACGTGGGCAGTGGGATAAAGTCATCCTGGGGAAAGCAGAACTGGGTGAGCTCTGCCCTGCCTGGATGCTTTACGATGGCAGCATTTACTATTGCAATGCAAAGGAAGATTACTGCCACACTCCGTGGCAAATGACTGATATTGGCATGGGGATGTTTTGTTGATGTACTAAAGCAGTGCCCTTGGACTGCCCTTGGACTGCCATAAAGTCTGAATGATGGTATAAGAGAGTGTGAAGATGCTGGAATCATGTAAATAGAGACTGCTGGTGAGGCAGAGTATAAAGTGAGGAGTAATGACATTTATGTAACCAGTTATGATATAAATGGACAAAATATTGACAAAACCAAAGTCACACAAGCATATTAATTTCTCAGAGAAGAGCTATTATTACTTCTTCAACAAAATGTGCCTCACTGACCACCTCAGACCTATAGATCTATGAGAGTAACATAACTTCTAGAGACTTACAAAGACTGCCTTGTGCTGTAAAAATAGTAGAAGGTAAAACAAATGCCAACATTTTCCTCCTTCTTCTCCAATAGATCTATGAAGAGAAACTTGAAGAATTCCTTCTCTTTGGGACATTTTTTGAAGCGACAATGATTGATAGGAAATTTGGGGAGAAGCCAATAACCTTTGAGGTTTCTGTTGGTAAGTGTGTTAAGCTCTATCCAAAGCAGTGATGGAGCCTCAGGAGCAAGGCGATGACAGGTGTTATTAACTGGTGTGTCTCAGGAATCAGCTTCAGAATAGAGCTTACATTTTACTTAAAACCTGATCATCATTTTCTTGGATGACAGTCAAGCTGGGCATACTGATGCCTAGCTGTCTAACTCCCAAAATACCCTGTATTAATACAAACCCTCCCACCCACTATATAAAACAACTTAGCCAGTATTTAGCCTCTTAATCACTTGGGAGACTGAACTCAGATAATTTACTTCAGGCAGAGCTCATTCTGTGGTGTCCATTGCAGTTAGTCCCCGGCTGTGAGGGAGACCTTTGTGAGGAGCATCCATGTCCATTTTCCTGGCCAACCCCACAGAGCTACGTGTGGGTCTGTGAGTGTGGCAGGATGATGTACAGCTGAGACTCAAATTGCACCACCTTGTCCTAACATCCTCCTGGAAAGTCCTTTCCCCTTCCAGTGAAAAGCAGAACCATACTCCATGGCTCCTCATCGTGGAGCTAAATTGTTCCTGGAAGAAGACTAAAGAGAAAATGAAGACATTTTCATGAGCATTGAGAGCATATTTTCAAGGCAGAAGAATTTTCTCTTAAGAGCTTGAATTGCTCTCATTTCCCTTGCAGGGGCTTGATTATCTCTGTACCAGACCCACCAAGAGTTCAGGTACACAGCAGCACGCTGACACTTCAGCCTTTGTGCTTGTGTTCCTGATTGTTCTCAGATGTGAGGCTATGTGCGAGGGAGAGATGCTGTGACAAACAGGGAAATCAATGAGTGATAGTGATTCCTGCTAAAACTTAGCAGGAAGCAGAGCTGAGAATGACAAAAACTCATCTAAATAGTTGGGCAAGAAAGTCTAGTGATTTTTGTCAGGATTAATATTGAAGATAAGTCCGGCTCTGAATTCTGGACCTGAACATCTATCAGCTTCCTGTGTAGCTAATACAAATTAGAACGCAAATTTGGCAAGTGGTCACTATTTACATGAAAGGCTGAAACAAAAGTCCAGATCAGCATGTCATATGAGGTGATTCAGCACATTCTTCTCTTGCAGGGAATGTTTTCTTCCTGTCTCTTTTAAATTCTCTAATTATCAGTTTGATGGATGTACCTCTTCCTCAGTGCTGATAATTACCCTTTAAGGCAAAATCCTATCAGGGAAGATGATGGTATCATTTGCAGAATTGTCTGGCATCAGGCTTGAAGCTGGGGCCTCAAAGTGTTGTTATTACTAACTCTGCAACCCTACCATGCAAAATTTATTTGTCTAAAAATGAGTTTATCACTTCTGAGATCAGATTTTGAAATTATCATCCCTATGTCGTGAAGAACACATACATTTTCTGTGTGAATCAACTCCATATCAGGGTTTCTGAGTATAGAAATATCAACAGCAGTATTGGTTTGGTTTATGAATTTCTTTAGCAAAAGCTGAAGGTCCTGGGGTGAGCAACCAGTCAATCACTTAGTGATGTGATATGCTAGGTAATTGTCACATAAGGAAGCACTGGCCTGGAACCTGACATTCCAGGGACAAACATAACCTGTCACAACCTTTATAAACTGTGGTGTGGTTAAAACAGCTAAATGAACAGGGGGGGATAAAGATTTTCCACTGGTATGACTGGTCATTTTCCCTTTTAAAACCTCATCCATGTTTACCATTTCCAAGTTACTCATCTCTTGTAACCGTGGGTCTCTAGGCAACTTTGGAAGTACTGCTGAAGGGGTGTCAGCAGCAGCTGGAGGGAAAAAGAAGACACATAACGGAGAAGCAGAAGAAAGCCTTCTGCATGAGGGGGACGATGACATTTCTCATGACCTTGGACTATCCCTGGTATCTACCACACCCCCCGAGAAGCCACTGATCACAGGTGGGAACAGGTGAGGATCTGTGTTTCAAAACCTCATCATTTAAGACTCTGGCTCGTATTTTATAATCCTATGGGACTCATTTATGAGCCCTGGCAGCATTATATAGTTTGGAGGCTTTCAAGTCCTCAATTACATCTTTCACAATGGTAAATTTTCTAGTCTTCACTGAAGTGAATAGGCTCTGAGCCATTTTATACTCATCTGATCTTGGCCTCTTGGGGTCTTGAACCCCTTTTAAAAGGGCTGTGTTACAGCAATTGTACACTGGAAAGCTACAGGAAAATGCACCATTTTCAGTGCCATCCCTGGTTTAGGGTCCCACACTGTGATCACGAGTTACATCCAGCCAGTGACCAGCTCCAGAAGCACAATATCTCATGTAAAATATTGAAATCTGGTCAAAGCAAAATCAGCTTCCCAGAACGCTTTCTAGAGCTAGTATTTACAGATACAGACTTAAAAAGCAAGTAGTAGGAGAAGTAGGAGGAATTAGTCCTTGAGAAAAGGAATGGAGCAATGGATGAAAAGATGCAGAACAGTTTGGCCTTGTTTATAAACAGAAGTGTAAAGGTTTAATTCATTTGAAAGATGCTAATAAAAATAAATATTTTCATTGTTGCTTTGACAGCTAGAATCCCTGATATTGGTGACTGCCAAGACTAAATGGTACCTCTTTCTTTGGAAGGCCAAACAGTCTACAGGTGTAAGGACCAGGTGGAAAATATCAACCTGGATCTGTTTGGTTTCTGGAAGTCTCTAAATCTAAAAAGCACTATCATTCTTTCCTGCAATCAACGGCTTAGCTGGATTACACAAGAGCTAGTGAAAGAAAATAAGATTGGAAATACCACAGTAAAGAATTTTGTTTCTGCAGCACGTAAATAAAGAGTGCGGAAAAATTCAGTGCTTGATAAGAAGATAGTTGCCTTTCCTCCTTAATGGAACTGCAGATTTGGGTACATGCAGAGGGTTATTATCCTCCCTGAGAGAGTCTGGGATTTTTTGTTTTCCCCTTAACAAGAATTTAGATTTAAAGAACCATTGTAAAAGAATGAATCACTCTTCAAATTTGCTATTTGCTTCTTGTCTCACTCCACTATTAATAAAGTTTTCTCTCATTAAAGGTCCCTTTTCCTCAAATTTATGTAGAATATGGCATCTTTTATTCCCTCCTGTGCTATCTAAAACAGTTTGGTCAGCCACAGATACCAATTAATGAGTTTTTCACTGTCTTCTCATAATGGCATCTTGCTGGTCTCACCACAGGATATTTTTAGTATTAATCAGTACATAATGGGCTATCCAGTAGTTTAGATAAAATGCATTTTAGGCTTACAAATGAACAGTGGAAAATAAGAAGAGTATATTTTGGAGATTAAAACCACTAACTAAATGAAGGAACAGGCAGAGCAATAAGGCTTCTAAAGCAGACACCATGGAACTGCCAGGAGTTTTCCACATTTATGTCAAAACTTCTACTAAGGATAAGCTAACACTGAAAAAGTGATTCCTCAAAATTGTGATAGTGGGAATAACAGACATGAAATTTCAGTTTCCCATTTGTATTTTTTCATGGCTATATACTCTTCTTAGTAAATCCAATGAAAATACTCATAAGCTCTATGAATTTCAGGTTAAGATGTTCAGGCCCTGAGAGGTAGTTGAATCGATTTTCTCTCTTATGAAAGCACCAAAATTAATGACTCCAAAGCCTGTGTAGCACTGCTGTGCACCATATTCAGTGGGTAATGCTCACATTGTTATAGGTTATTAAGGAGAGAGTAAATGAAAAATTCTCTTTTGATATCACACAGGGCAGTAAAATGAAGTTGTAGAGAAGGTATTAATCTTTTTTAAGAGAAAAAATTCACACATAAACTTCTAAGGGATGTGTGGAAGTTAGGAGTCATTGAAGCAATGGTCAGGAGCAACAAGTGATTTGGTTTCCGTGGTCTTGGCATGGAGATCAAACACATCTGGCCAGTTCTATCTGAAATCACTGAGACTATCTGAGGCTGTTAGAGCCATGGCCAGAAGAACACAAAGTGGTTTGTAGACCTTCATATGCATTAAAAAGGTCTCCACTGTCCCACCATTAGTATGGAAAATGAGGAGACCTCTATTGTTAAATCCAGTGAGGCTGAGCAGTTGAGTTTCTGAAGGCTGTAGTATTTCCATAAAGGAGCAAATGCACTTATTGGGCACATGGACTTGACACAGTGCCTATCACAACGCCAATCAAAACATTGGGTTTTGTGGCAGGTCTGCAGGACTCTGGTTATGATGGCATCCTGCTTATTATTTTCAGTGCAAGACACTCAAACAGCTAAACACACAAAGAAAGCACAATTACAAAAAGAGTCAATATGACAATTTGGACCTAAGATCAAAAGTGTGGAAAAAGAGAGCAGTGGCTGTATTTTATCACTGAGTTATTATGGGTTTGGTATCACTTTTACTAAGCAGGGTCTTGCAGATCAGCTTCAACAGGGAATGTCAGTCTCCACAAACTCTGAAAAAGAGCATCTTGGGAAAGTAATGTGATGTTGAGACTCTGCCATGCCTCTCCCACTGTGCAGTGTGTGGAACCATTACTTTTGAAAAGATGATCAGATACTAATCTTTGCTCCTTTTCCCTTTGTGGCTTCCCACCATTAATAGTATTTCAGAGCTTCTCCACATGCCTCTTTGCCTGGCTTTTCTTCCACCCTGGAAAGCACTGAAATGATTTCCATTGACTTCTAGCTTTTTGTCCTCAGAGATCTCACAGGTAGTATAAATGATGTTTGTGTTTGCTCTTCCCAGGATTTACTGGTCAGCACATGTGAACACAACCAGTTTTGTCTATGCTTCCTGGGCTCTGAGAGCAAGAAACAATTTTTCTTTGCTCTGCCTCCCCTTGAACTGCTCTATGACCTTCATGATCACCTGCTTGGTTTTCACAGGAACTACCAGTACCTGCCATATGATGAGAGGAAGCCCTGTGTCTGTGTAAAGAGCTACTGGGGCACCCAGACCTTTCGGCTGTACTCTTCCAACATCCTTGAGAAAATGGCAGATCACCTGGTAAGCGACAACCATCCTCCCAGCTCACGTACTCGGCAAAGTATAGCAGTGAGAGGCCACACTTCCCAAATCAGGCCTTCAAAATTTTCCCCAGCTGCATTCCTTGCTGTTCATTTTGTGAGAAAGTAGCTGATATTAACCCTTCCCTTTTTCCCACCCCCCAAATTGCTTTGAACTATTAGAGCTGCTCAAGTATTCCTGACCACAACGATTTTTTTTTGGCTGTAAGTCTGCCTTCTTTCCTCAGCCATGTTTTATTCTTTGTAAAAACATTCCAAAAATTAAAATATGAGATACAGAGTAATTCTGTCTCCTATGGCTCTTCTCTAGTGTGTTCTTGCCATATATTTATGCCAGGCACTCCTTAAAGGACAATATTTGCTCCTAATTTTCCTAAAAACATTGAGAGAGAGAATGGCATTTCATCTCATGGGCAGTCACTGTGATGCCTTAGTTATTGTGTTTTCCCATAATGACAGTTTTTTCCTACTCTTGTTTAAAGCTGACTATCAACACTCTCAAGAAAGTAGGTTTTGTTGTTTGATTTTTTTTAAAGTGATTTCTAATGTTGAATATTTTAATGTGGGCCACTCCGATTAAGAGCCCGATTCATCCCTCATTTATCCTTTAATGTGTCATAAGCAACACCACTGAAGTTATACTTGAGCAAGGTTGTATCACAAGAAGACAGTGACTTATAAGCCAACATTTTGAACCCAGATATTTGAAAATTAAACATCTGAATGCACCTGCGTGGAGACATATGATTGTCAGTGCAGCTGAACCCCCACAGTCCTTGCTGCAAATCCAGCTATTTATTTTCATTTCTAAGAACAGACTCCATTTCTCACAAGTAACAGTAGATTTTGCGATGGACCTTGCATATATATTCAGGTGATCACTGAAGCTTAAGATGTTAACTCCAGCAACTTGCTAAAGCAGCAAGGTTAGAAACAGAACCAAGAAGAACTAGCTTTTTTCTCCTGCCTAGATAGAGGATAGTGTTTCCCACTGATTGATCTTCCTCAAAGAAGTAAGAACACAAAGTTGCTCCAAGCAGTAATAGCTTGGACTAGTAATTGGAGAGACTGGGAAAAGGTCAGAATATATCATGCTTCTGGAGTATTTTCTCTGTGCACTTCAAGTATAGCGATATATCAAAGGTTCTTTATGTCAGGCCACAAAGTCGCCTCCCTCATTCTTGCTAGTCATAAATGGCGCTGTAACGCCGACAGAATGAGTGAGTGCCCTCCTGTGCATCACGGCTTCCTCATGTGTTTTTCATAGGAAGAATCATTAGAGCAAGTAAAGGACTTGATCAAGGTTTCAGAGACTGCAGCTGAGGAGAAAATGAAGAAGACGCTAAATGGTTTTATCAATCAAAGCAGGTAATAACATTTACGAGATGCATACAGAAAATCAAATTTAATGTTGGCTACAAATTCAAGGCTAGACAGGGAAACTGATGATAATTAAAAAAGGTACAGTAAACTTACTGAGATATATATTTTATTTATTATGCTGTAAAAACAAAGGTCTTCTCAAATTGCAGTTGCTATTTAGACAGAGAAAACATTGTTTATTTCAATATTCAGTATTGACAATAGACAGCTGCCAATCATTGTCATACTATTATGGCTTTCTGGACTCTAAGAATATGACATATATGTGGTAAGTAGGATTTAATAAAGATACAATACAGCGTGATAGATACACTGTAAAAAAAAAAGAAAGGGTTAATATAAAAACAAAGGATGCCACATATTGGTATAGATCACCCAGTGGGCTCTGTAACAAATGACATGATTGGGCTCAAAATAGCTGTAACCCCTTATTTCTAGATATTACTAACCCATTTCTGAGAAGTGTGGCACAGAGGTTTCAGACTCTATTCTTTGAATCTTGTAGTGCATAATATTTTTGAGATTTTCAGCATCTTTGCCATCTCGTTCATGTACTGCAGCAGACAGAACATTCCAATGTATTTTAGCACATTGTTATTCTCACATTAAAAAAATAACACATTTAAAAGACCTGTTATTCACATGTCCTAGGGCGTTCATGGTCGTTGCTGAAAAGAAGCCCAGAGGGTTGAACTGCACTGCTTTGGACAAAAAGAGGCTCATGCTGTTCAAGCAAGAGCTGGTACGTGCGTTCTTTTCCTATAAGCATTGATGCAATGATGATTACTGAAAGTGCACTGGTTGTAGACATTTTATTTAGTATTTTATTTACTATAAGCATCATATTGGAATGCCTTGTAATTCATATGAATATAGTATCCCCGAGCATTTTTTAAATAAATCCCACTGTGCTTAATAAAGAGTTGTCAGATACACTAAAATAGAAGGTGTTGTTTTTAAATACGAGTGAGACATTCGAATAATGAGATTATTTTTCTCGTCTATCTTAAAAAGGAATGATGACGAGTTCAGTGGAAAATCACCAAAAATTTACACTGCTGTTAGGCCTTTAACTACTGTTGTGGTGCTGAACTTCAAGACTAGTAAAGTCTGGCATTTGTCATTCCTGGATTTAGTAATCTCCTTCAGGGAGCGAGTGAGAATAAACCAAACTGGGTGGAGCTTATTAGATTTATTTACTGTTTGTAGCCGAAAAGGTTGTGCCTTCTGTCAGGATCAAGGCCCAGTAATTCCATGAGCAATCATATGTTTCTTGGGACTTCCGTGCATGCAGTATACATACAAAGACGAAATGGGAGACATTCACTTTTTATGTTATCCAGCTCCAGTGTTGATCAGCTTCTGTAGTGACAAAGAGACATTGAACAAAGTGTCTCCATCTTGTCTTTTCAACTTGAATCTAAGACTGGTTCTCTTCCAGTTCAAACTACTTGATAGCAGATGAAAAGTATATATTGTCTTTCTTGACTGCAGGAAGCAATGTCCAGTGATGCCAAGGGAATTGTTCAGCACCAGAAAAAGAAGATGCCACTGGATGAAATTATTTGTGAAACTCAGAGCTTTATAGATAAAATTCGATTCTTGGTTGATGAGGTAATCCACAGAGAATTCAGAAAAATTTTAAATCTGGGACTTGGCTTTAATTTTCATAATCCCATGTGAATAATAAATCCTGGCTTGGTTATCTAAAGAGTTCTCCTTTGGATATCTGGACCCAACCCTGCTTTGCAATAAGTGGAGCTGTTAACAAACCAGGGTAGGAAACGTTGGTCTGTGTGGTATGGAGGGGATGCACCATATATATTTATATTTATATATATATTTTTATTTTTTTTTAATAGTGTCATCCTGTGTCTGGTGGCTTGGAGAAGCCAGCTTTCTGGTCTGAACTCATATCTCCATCTCTATGGACACAGTGATTGGGACTGATATGAGCTCAGGGGTGTTTATGTTATTTAGCCTGAGAATAACAGAAGAACTGATATATTTGTTTAGGCCAAAATCCAGCCACTGGAGAGCTGTCCCTCTGAGAGCTGCCTGTGCTAGCAAACCAAACAGGGCTGTGGCTATTCCCTGGCTCAGAGAGCAAGTGGCACAGTGGCATGGTTTGCATCCTATACACGAATTCTCTTCTTTCCTAAATCAGAGTGACCCTGCTTACAGTTCCTGCAGGGAACAGCCCTTGGCTGCTCTTTGTTTCAAATCACACTGAGGCTTTGCTTGGGGAAACATCATCCGGGACAGGGCAAGATCTCACTGAGCATCCTCACAAGCAGAAAAGATGATCATATACCAGTGCTTGAGTTTGGTTCTGATGGTGTTTCCATAGTAGTTACTCATGTGGTCTGTGGTTATTTCCTGGGGCAGTCATACCCAGATTCTTAATTTTAGTTTCTCCTGAAACGGTTTATGAAGTGGGTGCTCCTTAATCGCTCTACAAAGCTCTTTACCTTTGGCTGTAATTAGAAATGGAGGCGTGGACTCCAAAGCATGAAGTGACATCTTCTTTTAGTTCAGGTGCACATCTGCCACTCCACAGGAGCCATGAGGGCATCAGCTCTTAACAAGAGTGTTTCAACAAAAAAAAAAAAGGTGGTGGCTCATAGAAAGAACTCAGTTTTAATTTAATATTCCTCATTTAACAGCCACAGAATACAGTGCCGGATGTGTTCATCTGGATGATCAGCAGCAACAAGAGAGTTGCATATGCAAGAGTCCCAGCAAAAAACATACTCTATTCCCCAGCAAAAGAGCAGAGAGGCAAGGACTGTGGGAAGATTAAAACCCATTTCCTGAAAGTAAGTCTGTGGCACTCTGCAAACACTGGTAATGCCTGGGGAGTATTTGGTATTCAAATTTCTTCCAGGGATTATATTTTACAGATACATCTTTGTAGTGTAAAAATATGTACACATTTGTATCTTTCATTTATTAATATTTGCTTCTTACATTTATGCTTGTCATTCTTTAAGCACTCTATCACTGCCAGGCTTTTGATGTATGAGTAATTAATTCCCTCACTACTTGTTATGGCAAGTATAGAACATTGTTTATCAATGTTCTGTTTTTTATAAATAAACAAAAGAAAAGATACAGCCTCTTTGCTGGCAAAAACGTCAGAATGTAGCACATGAAAGTCTGGGAGGAGACTGATGAGAGATCAGCACTCAGCAACTCAGCAAGCAAACCTAGGTATTCAGGGGTAACACGGGAATTATTTATACTTCCTATTTAAAACATGCCTAGATTTGTGCAATATATGTCCAAAATACTGTTATGGGGTTATTCACGTGGAAGGAAAGCCTTAGTGGATATATTCCTGCAAAGGCAGTGTGAGCAGTAGTACCTACAGTGGAATATTGTGCAATGTAATTCTTACCATTGCCATCGGGAAAAATCCAAACACTCCAGACAACAGTAACTCCATATAATGACTTTTTAGTGGTTTTTCACCTTGAACTGTTAGGAGTACTCCCATAAAGCACAGCTAAAAAGTGGATAAAAACATCTAAGCTCCTGAGATAGTTGCCATAGATACTTGTTAAGCAAAGTACTATTTGCCTGCATGAAAAAAAATATTCCACAATTAACTATCCAGCCCCTTTAGTATCAAGAATTACCTTAGGAACAGGTAATACTAAACTCTGAACTTAGCAGGTCTAGATGAAGTGGGAAGGAAGAGAAAGGAAATAATAGGTCAAGACCAGTAACATTTTATAGTGGAAATGTTTTCTGACCTGCAAAATGGAGTAACACTTTTAGTAATACATGGGACTAACTACAGGAGACAAAGCAAAACTGCATGAAATGAAAAGTGGGCTGAAGTCTGGGCAAAGTAAGGTATAGGACAGCACTTACATGTGTGCAGCTATAAGGTAGCCTGCACAGACCTCTGCATATTAGGCAGTATTGCAGTTTACACAGACTGTCGACTGAGCAAACTACTAATTCCTTCCCTAAGAATCACAGAAGTTTCTAGTGCTAAATGAGTCTGAGGGCCACTCACTGTGGAGAAATGCCATTTATCAATACCTCAGCTCCAAGAATGCTTCTTTATTTTACTCTAGCTTGATAGGACTCAGCATCCAGCCGTCTCTCTTGAACTTGTTGGTGATGTTGGATTTTTTCTTCAGTTACCAGGCAAGCGCCAGCTGGGCTGGACTGTGCAGGCAAAGGTGGACATCTACCTATGGCTTGGACCTGCCAGCTATGCCCACAGTGCCATGGAGAATTTGCCTGTAGGATATGAGATTGAATCACCATCTAACACCAACTCAGGGCATGGTGTGGTACCCTCATCTGCTTGCCTGCTGTATAAAAGTAAGGTGCTCTTTCTTCTCCATATTAGCAATTAGGACAAATGGTCCCAAAAGTTCTAGTTCAGAGGGTGGCACAACCCGTATATAAAATAACTGTTCTAGAATGATAATGTCTTCCCTTCTTTCCATCAGAATAGGCTGGTTTTGTTGCCAAGTCATCAGTTCTGCCATTGACACTTTGCAGATGCCAGGGAAAGAAAGAACTTGCTCGATTGCACTTTCTGTTCCTGTCCCATGGATCTGTCTCCTTGTAGAGAAGCATCCCTCAGTTCTCCTGATGGTGCTACTGCAGAGAACACCTAGTAGATAAAAGAGTGATGGGAGATAAAAGTTGGGGCTTAATAGCCTTGTGGTACAGACTTAGATCAGTCATTGATTTTAAGTGAATTTGGACATCTTGCACAACTTCTGCATGTCTCAGGTGTTTCTTTAGTGAGACAGCACTAGCAATAGTTCCCCTTGTCAGCTCCTGGTTGGACAGCAGCTGATGAATCTTCCCTTCCTACCTGTGTGCTGTTCCATGGAGCTGATGTTTCTGTTTTCTCTGCCACGATGCAGCTCCGCACCTCTTCCAGCTGAGAGCCCACATGTATCAGGCGCGGGGGCTCATTGCTGCTGACAGCACCGGACTTTCCGATCCTTTTGCAAAAGTTACTTTCACATCACGCTGCCAGACTACAAAGGTAAGTTCCCAAGTCTCTTTTGGTGACTGAAAACTCCTTTTTTTTTTTTTTTTTTTTTTTGCCCCAATTAAGCTATGAAATGGAAAAACCTTGGTTTTGCAAGGAGATACATAGCAGGAAAAGTTAGATGCTTGCTGTTAAAGAGCAGATCCCGAGAGTCCACTGCAAACAAGGCAAAATTTACATGTTTCCCACTACTCTCAGGTGCAGTAGAACTAGTTTATTTTAGCTCAGTTATCAGATTCTCTGGGACTACTGGGACTTTGTACCAAGTGTACCTTTCTTTACATATTTTTTGAAGGGTTGTAATTTGGTCTGTTGTCATTGCTTGTTTTAAAGGTGGGTATAAAGATGATCCCTAATGGTTCTCTTTTCCTCTAGCCTATGCATTCAGTCATTGAGCAAAATGAAGACCTTTATAAGAATTCTGTAGCCATGTGAGCCAGCATGGCCCTTTGTGATGGAATTTGGCAAAGCACACTGGTGGTTTTTACAGTGCTAAGATGGAAATGAGCTGAAAACAAAGAGGGGGAGACTTAAATGCTTCTAAAATGTGCCCATAGGGAATGATCTCCTAACTCCCTCAGGAAACTCCAGGGGATCAAAGGTTCCCCTGCAGAACCTCTAGAGAGAAGTGGAAATTCTACAGAGTTTCAACAAGAAGGGTTGAAATACAGCCCTGGCAAGTGAGCAGGAGGATGGATCCTCACAGAGCATGAGGACTGACTTTCAAAGGTTCTGAGCCCTTTACAACCACCCTGGAGTTAAAATTGGACAGGAATTCTGATAATCATCCCACAAGCAGGATTGGCGGGGCCAAATGTGGTCTTGCTTCACACCAAATATGGTCTTTCTTCAGAAAAACTATTTAACCATCCCACTGAGCCCCTCCCCGCAAAACTTCACAAAATACTATTTTAATTTAATTAACTCTAAAATTCCTCTGACAACTTATTCTGTCACCAAGCAAGTTCTGTTGCATGTGCCAAAGGAAGCAAGAAATAAAAACCCTTCTCTAAGTTCTCTAAGATGATTGTTTGTGCTGCTTTTGCCTCAAGGTTATTAATTGATTTTTTTCAGTAATGTGATTTTATCTTCTAATAGACGATGGTGAACAAATCCAATTAAATTAGTGTCTAGATGTACCAGATTCTGGAAAGTAGAATTTGGCCCAGGAAAAATAAGGGTTTATAGGCAGAGAAGTGTTAGATTTATTCACTGCCTAAATAAAATATTGCAGCTGATAACTTGTATGTTTTTATTAGAGTGTCAGCCAAGTGCCAATAAACTGTAGTCAAGAACCTTATTTCCATTCAAAAGAAATGGAAATGTGCTCTTGCAGGTTATGAGTCATTTTGCAGTTGGCACATTTTTCCTCTTTAAATGTTGTCTTTGATAAATGTATTTTCTGCCTAGACAGTTAAAACATTGTCTATGATGAAATGCTATAAGCATCCGCATAATCCAAATTACAACAAATTAATAACTTTTGACTTACTGTGAGTGGTTAATGAAAATATGTTCTTTTTTTTCATAAAATGTCAAGTGTCATTACACAGAACTAAAAATAAGATTTAAAAAATGTGCCCTGAAGAAGTGAAAACTGGCCTCAGTTAGGGCAAAAGCTTTATTTTAATAGCATTGGCCATGTGCCTGCTTTCCTAAACCAACAGCTTTCCTCTGACTTTAATACTGAGGTCTGTCTACACAGACTGGTTGTTGTGTATTGATATCCTTGTCAAGGATTTGTGAGGCAAACAGGGAAATGGAGAAATTGGAGATTCCAGCCTCAAAGTGAAAGATTCATGTTCTTCTGGCTGGGAGGAGCTGCTGAAAAATGTTGTGTCTCAGGCTGTGGGAAAGGATGCCACCAGCAGACCCTGCTGAAGGATGCCCAACCAACAGCTCATTAAGAATTTCCTCACTTCCATCAGATCATTTCTCAGACGTTATCCCCCACCTGGAACCAGACACTGCTCTTTGACAAGGTTGTGCTTCACGGCGACAGAGAGGAGATCGCCCAGTTCCCTCCGGAGATCGTCATCGAGCTGTACGATGACGATGCAGTGGTAAACTCAAAATTCTTCTCACTAAAAACCTGGGCTCTTACACCCTACTGCAAGTGTGAAAGCAAAGCTGAGTCGCTGAATAGGCATTAAATGGATCACCTTGCTGAATAGAGCTCAGCATGACTGTGGTTTGCAGCTGAAGGTCTGAGAACAGCCCTGAGATTCACTACAGGTCCTTGCAAAGATGAGGCCTTGTGTTTTCTCCAAGTGAATCTTGCTCCCAAAGACCAGCTTTCAGAAATCAGAAGCATCTTGGCCCCATGTCCCTTGAACACAACTGTAAATCTTTATCTAAGTCCATGCAGACTCTGACACAGTCTCGCTGACTGAATATAAAGCTCAGAAATTTTGGATACTCTGAAGAGGCAATAAGTACTCAGCTCTTCCTCTTCTAGCTGCCTTGCATCTTACCTTGGCCTTTCCTTCAGAAGAAGGGTTTTTTTCATAAATACTAAGCTCTGCATCATCTTGGCTTCTGTGACCCTTGTGAAATCCAAATGCATTTGACCCCTGTGTTCTCCTTTATTCAGGGTAAGGCAGAATATATTGGGTCTACAGTGGCTGCCCCTGTGGTGAGACTTGCTCATGAAAACTATGAGCCACCAAAGCTTTGTTACCACCCAGTGTACTGTGGAAGTCTTTCAGGAGGAGATCTTCTTGCCACATTTGAGCTTCTGGAGGTAAACTTGACTTTCTCAACAATTACACTTTTACACCCTGGGCTCACAAAAGCTGCTGTGGCATCAAGGTCCATGACCATCTTGAATTAATAGGAGCTGCAGCTGGAGCTGTTTGGCCTCACAGTCCCCATGCAATCCCTGTCACCCCAGGGGCCACTGTCCACACACACACTGCACTGCCAGCCCTTCACACACTCTGAGCCTCCTTTGCCTGTCACTTACACTGCCCTAACTGTGCTCTGGCCTGAGAAACACCTGTGAAAATCCCACTGCCATTGCAATGTCCTGCTCTTTGGAGTAGTACATGGCCCTGACTTTACCAGCGTTGAAACTCCCAATACTGCTTTGACTCTTAGGAAATGGTGAATTACATGGATTGGATTAGGGAGGATGAGTTTTCAGATATCCCTACTATAGTAAAAGAAATGTTATATGGTTTCCAGATGCAAGACAAAAGGAAAATTCAGTCCTGGTAGATGCAGGACTAGGGTGTGTCATGCTAGGATTTCAGGGAATTTCAGTGACATTATCAGAGCCACCAGTTAAAGGTAACTTCCATCTGCTGAAAACCTACAGCACTTTATTCTGAAATCTGAAATGGGAAAAATGTGGAATGTCATAATGTGTTTTACAGACAAAACAGGCTTTTAATCATGATAGCTATTTATGTTTATGGTGAAAGCCTGAAATATGACACCATGTGGAATATTCCCTCATTATGGTTATGTCATGGGAGAGAGTGAGAGCTTCAGACAAAGTTCATTAGAGGAAACCCTCCTGTTGAGTCTCAAGATGCAGAAAGGACCTCCTTGCTTTCTAAATTCCTCTCAGAGAGAAGCCTGGGGGTGGCTGGATCCAATCTTAGTCTCAGACTGTCAACGGTTTGTCTAAGGAGTTATAGAGGTGCGACTGAACCTTTGTGTGATTTCACTTTTTGGTGAACAAAAGAGTATTGTATTTTGTTTTGCTCTCTTTTGGGACAAAGAAGCAACTCGATTTGGGGGATATATTCAAGTATACTCCTAAGAATTCTCTAGAAGGTTGACAAGAACTGTAGGTTAAAACCCTGAAGTCCTTTTTCTTGATGTTCTGCATTTTTCTTCTCAGTGACAACACTGTAGAGCATCTCACGTGGCAGGTAATAGCAATATGAACAATAAAGACATTTTCAGGATAAGATATATATGTATAAACATCTGTCAGGCTTCAAAGCACTCCCAGAGCTAATATGCTGGTGGCTTCTTCCAACATCAGGGGACTCCTGATGGTGCTCTTTGTGAGGAAGGAAACAAAATGCTCTCATCACTGATTTATTCTCATTCTGAATCTGTAACCTTTCCTATGACATACCATTCTTGGTAATTCTGATCTGCAGGTACTGGCTGGTTCAGCTGAAGAGTGTTGTGTACCAAGTGAATGCTCCTTTCTCTTTTCAAAATGAATGTTGTGTTTTGCTAAAGGGATAAAATTAATCTTACAATGAAACATCTTGGCATTTAGAGAAAGAGTACACTAAAAAAATACAGACTAATGAATACTAGGAGTCTTGATTTTGCTCAGAATGAACTCACAGTTTACTGATATTTTTAATCAAAAAGGCAAAACCCCTTTGTAAACCTCCATGTGGATATTTCACTCTATTGTTGTTTGAGTACTACATCATTCTTCTCCTCTTATTCTGTGCAGTTATTAAATTAATTGCTTTGGATTTTTACTGATAAAATGTACAACATATGTGCACATGAATTACTGCTGATAATTACATGAATACTCACCTCTGCTGCAGGTGCTATTCTAAAATAGCTTTCCATCTATCTCCTCGTTCACCTACAAGGTACCAAGGAACATATCCTTTTTCCCTTATGGTAATTAGACTCCCACACAGCTGCTCATAGACAGACAGCCTGGCTAAATGAAGCAGAAGGCTTCAACTTCACAGACCCTTTGAGAGCTGTATCTCACCTGCTTCAGCTCTCAGTAGTGACGAATTAGCTTAGGAGCGCTGGTGAGCTCCAGAAGTGGCGCTTCTTTTCCCAGAAGCTGCATATACAACACTCCTTAGGTGCCATGCTTCCAGGGAAAGCTGAGAAGAGCAGTCTGAGGGTTGTTCTTTGCTGCCACAGCCTGAGCTTCTGACAGGACTCATCATCAGGTAACGGCTTCTGCTGTTTTATGTAGAATTTGCTAAATCAGGCCAGGCTTCAGATCTGCCCTGTATGGACTGAGAAGGTCATAAATACACTGTTAAAAATCAGGAAGGTATTTGGAAATGATGCCAATGAACTTTCTCAGAAGGTGAACCAAGCAGACAGCAAAGCCCTGAGCACAGCAAGTGGAAGAAAAGGCCACGGCTCAGAGCTGCTGTGGAGTTTGATCTCCTCCCACACACCTGGAACAGGGCAGTCACACACACCCAAATATGCTCCTGAGCGTGGGGCAGGCTCATTGGAATCACACACAGAGAACAGAAGTGCTGCCTGCCACAAGGTTTTAGTAGCTGCACACAGAAGATCTGCTCTAATGCTGGAGATGTGGTTTGCAAGTTCTCCAGTGGTGAGAGCATGCAATAATGCAAGAACATTATTCCACAGCAGCTGGAGAATGTTATGTCTCTCTGGTAAATGTGGGGTTTAGCTGATGTGCACTGTCTGTTCACCAGCCCTTTTTGACTAGAATCAGATCCAGAATTTTCCTGTGGAATACTTCCAAGCAGTTTTGCTCAGGACTTTTGTTAAGTAGAATTGCCATGCTTTCCATTTTTAGTAAATAATATTACCATGCTTCAGTACATGCATGTCTTTAGGGCAAACTATGACAAACTTTGTCCTACTAGGACAAAGGAGCCCTTTTTTGGAAAGGTGCATAAGCCCAATCTATGGAATACTCTTTCTGCCCTATGTTTTAGCATCACAACATGAGAGAGAGCATTCTGGGTCACATTCCTTTCACACTACAACTGTTCTGCTCTGCAACTTGTCTTATAAAACTGCACTAAATTGGTGTGTTCCATGTGCCATTCACAGATACCTCTGATGCTGGTTTTATTCTTCCAAATATCAGCCTAAGTTAAAACTGCTTCATTTTTCAGATTCCTGAGTCAGATCCAGACAGACTTCCCCCACTAGATCCACCAGATATTGGCCAGATTTACCCAGTCCCAGCCAACATACGGCCTGTTTTAAGCAAATACAGAGTGGAGGTGAGATACTTCAGATACTTCCTATTCCTAATCTCATTGCCTTTTATTCTCTTATTGAACTGTAATAGTAAGGGATGATGATTTTAAAATCCTAATCATTAGGAATCAAAAAAGATAAGTTCAGACCAAATTGTTTCTCAGAGGCTGGGGATGCAAGGCTGTGATTCCACTGAGGCCAGCAGGAGCTGTGTCTCAGTCCTGAGCTGCAAGGAAGGGGCTGCTCCTGTGGCAGAGCATGGCTGGTGGAGCCACGCTCTGTGCAGCCCAAGGAAATGGCGACAGAAGATGGGCAATTTACATCACTGGAGCTGAAAGTTGACATCAGCCATCTCACAGGCTTTTTCTGGGGCCCAGGCTTCAACCAAATGATGCCTTCTGCCTGCATACAAATGTCCACACCTTCTCCACCCATCTTTCTTGCCCATTTCTCCATGCCAAGTCAGACCCTGCTTGTGTTACCTGGTAGCCCTTCCCCAGAAATCCTTTTTCAGGAGTCCAGAAGCAATTCCAGATTTGCATTAAAAGATCCAACAACTGAGCTGCTGAAAAGGAGTGAACAGTTATTAGCTCTGCTATATCATTTAGTTAAATTACTGCTCTCTGTACATAGGAATGAGGTTTTGTTAACAGTATTCTTTTGTTTTACATCTGCTATTGTGAGGTAAATAACTTCATTAACTACTCTGCGGATGCAAAACAGACAACCTAATCCTTAAACTTTGGTGTTTCTTCAAGTATTGTGCTGTGAAGATCTTCCTACTGCTCCTGCTGCTTGCTTGCTTTGTGCTGCTTGTACATTTACATTTCGCATTGCTGTATTCATCCCCATGAGCTGTTGGCAGTAACTCCTTCATAACAGTTGGATGTTATAGACAGTTTTAACTTCATTAATTTTGATCATTGTTGGATATCAGATTTATGTTGTTTTTTTGGTTTCTTTTTCCTGGTAGTTGTGCACTCCCGATGGGATATGCAGTGATGGGATCCCAGCAGGGGTTTCCCCAGACTGAGGGGTTTCTGCAGGTTAACAGTGTTTGTCTCTGCACACCACAGGTCCTGTTCTGGGGTGTTCGAGAGCTGAAGAAAGTCCAGCTCCTCTCGGTAGATCGCCCCCAGGTTCTCATCGAGTGCGCGGGGAAAGGAGTCAAATCCTCTGTCATACAGAGCTACAAGAAAAATCCCAATTTCACTGGCCTTGCAGACTGGTTTGAAGTGGTGTGTACAGAATGCTGCCCCTTGCCTGTCTGTTCTCTGGTTAGACAAAGGTGTTAATTACCATTGTCCTCCTTTTTTGTCACATAATTTCCTCTGTGTCTTGATTAAATGCTAAGGGTCATCAGTTCTTGTGAAAAGTTACTGATTTGAAGATGCTTTAAAAGACTTCTGCCTACAGCCATATGATAAAAGAAGGTTATGTTCCTCGTGTTATGTCACAAGTAGACAAGGAGATATGTTGCAATCTTATTTTTACTGATAGGTTGCAACTTGTGGGCTGCTAATAGGAATATATTTAGTACTTCTTGTTCCTCCTTTCCCGTTTTGCTGGGTAGTGTTCGATACCTCTTATTTTCTTCCCATTCTTTTAACTTTCATTTATGTGTCACTGGGCTATTAAGGGGATTGATAATTTCTGGTTTATGAGCTCAGGACCTTTTCACATTGTCACACTTGCTTTTATGAATTTCACAGTAATGTATCGCCTGTTGGTTGGGTTATAAGAGCTGGCACTTTCAGTGGACAAAAGTTAGCATCAGAAAAAAACAGTTTATTCAATTTGTTCTTGTTGCTAAGATCAAGAGAGAATTTCATTTACAAGAGGAAAGTATATCAAAATAATAACATGGATACTGAAGTACAGTTTTTACAGTATTTTTAGCTTCTATTGTATATGTCCTAAGAGCTCTTTTCCCCTTGGCAGTTCATCCTATAAGGCATGTAACCACCCAGAGCCAACATCTCAGTCTGGGCAAACTGAGGCAGATGGGGTTAATCGCCTTCAACACAGCAGCAGTGGCATTGAGACTCACAGCTTCCAACACATAATTCGCTCCTTGTGAATATTCCTGATTCTCAGTTTATTCTAACGAGAGTTGCTTGAATATGACAGAATGGGATTCAACTCTGCAGCACAGCCTGTACAGTCCACTCTGTGTTCTTAAGAACAAGACTTTCTCCAGATTTTGCAGAAAACCGAAACCATATTGCCTGTGCTGAATGCGTTTTGCATTATGAGTATATTAATAGTGGAGGAGGAGATGGGAAGGAGGAGTAAAAGCCTCATTGCTGTGCATGAGAAATATTCTATATGTGTTCTATATTCTCTAGCAATTCTCATGCTGCTGTCTGTCCTCTGCACCAGGAGCTGCCTGAAAATGAACTCTTGCATCCACCACTAAGCATCTGCGTGGTTGACTGGAGAGCGTTTGGGAGGAGTACACTTGTTGGAACACACACCATCAATTGTCTTAAGCAATTCCTGTGTAAAACCCCGTTGGGTCCTCAAGCAGCATCTAACAGAGTAGACATTGCAGAAATTGAGAAAGGTAAGTGTTCAATTCTGACCCCAAATAAAAAGACAGAGGACCTACTTAGAGGCTTATGCTTGTGCTCTATTCTGTTGAGTGTTGGTTCAAACCCTTAATCACATGATTACTTGATGATCATCAAATGCCACGATAGCATTTTTGGCAAAATCTTACCTAACTTGCAAAGTTTCAGTCTCAGCTTCACCTGAGCCATCCCAGCCTGCTGAGTTATCCCAAGAAGAACCATTTTTGGCTGATCACATATACGCCGAGGTGGAGCAGGGTAAATGGACTGTGGTAGAGCCAGAGCCATCCCTCGCAGCCCTTCCTGCCCCTGAACCACAGCACTCTGCCTCTGAGCCAGGCAAAGAGAGGAAACAGAAGGTGGGTACGGCTGAAGCTGCAGCTAACTTTCCTGAATCTTACAGACTTTAGCCCTTGCTTATAACGTGGTGATCTCCTGCTGACCTCAGGTTCAGAGACCTTATTGTATTGATGTTAACACAACACCCACACTATCTTGCTGGCCCTCAGAAGAACTAGTTAATGCAGCTTTGGCCCCATGAAATTTCATGACTTCTACCAATAGATTCTTAAAATACTTGCAGACTCAAGTGGGAGAAGCCAATCTGTATCCGAATGTTTGCATCCCTTAAAACATCATTACCTACTTACCTCCGTAGATTTTTCTGTTGTATGGGTTGCTTCTGTGGCAGTGCTCCAATGTTCAAAGTCTTTGCAGAGTGAGTAGAAAATATAGACATAGCTTTAATAATATGATGATCACGATGAAGTGTCTTGGAGACAGAGACAGGAATTCATATTGCATTTTATTATTGCTAATAAAATTTTCTACGTGTATATATCTGTCCATGCCTAATGTCAGGAGTCAGGTGATGAGTTTTAATCAGTTCTAGTTCTTTCTCCGTCATTTGGTAGGATATGAAAAAATCCATCAGACGCTCAACAAAGAGGAGAAAAAGAACAATTGCAGATGAATCAGCTGAAAATGTTATTGACTGGTGGTCAAAATACTATGCTTCTGTATTCAAAATGCAAAAGGTGAGTCACCCAGCATGCCCGAAACTCTCATGGATGAGCAATGTTGTAAAAGTTGATTTACTGCTGAATGATTCCTTTTTGGTATTGCACTCATAATGCAGAGTTTGTCCATTGTGTTTTTCTTTTGAAAGGCAAAAGAAATTTTTTCCAATGAAGGAAAACCTGAAGACAGTAAGTAAATTATTTGCATTTTTCTATTATTTTGCACTACTAATACTTCCTCTACTATAGCTTCTCTGCTATTTTACTGGCAACAATTAATGTCTGGTAACAGAGAACTGATGGTATATACACTGGGCTCTTTCCTGTACAGCTGATCAGATGGTGGGTAGGTTAAAATTTCACAGCCAGTGTTGGGTTAACATGAAGATCCTGTCATTCAAATCTTCTGCACAAAGATTTGCAAAGTCAAAGTCTTAAATGATACAAGATAGAGATTATCTTAATCTTGACCGCATTTGTAACAGGTTCAGAAAAAGAAGCTACTCTCAGTTTTGAGTCCAGTTCAGGATCAGTGATGCAGGAACAGCTTCTGCTAGGAGACTTGTAGTCATGTGTGTTATTTGCAAAGCTGAAAAGCTTTATCTAGCAAAATTATTTTTCACAAGAACCTAAAAGAATTGGCCAGAAAATAGGCTCTGTGTGTGTGTGTGTATATATGTCGGCATACATATATATTCCATGGCTCAACAGGCCCTCCCACAGTCAAACTGAACTCTGGAAAAAATTATTTTTGGGCAAATATGACTGCTTGAGAAGGCTGGAAAAGTAAACAAATATTTACTGTTTACACAGTGCTGCTATTCAGAATGAAATTACTCACTTTTCCATGCAAGAGCTGACTGCACTCCACCAGTGAACGAGGTGATTTCTGGTTTAAAGGAGGTGTCAAGGTTGCTCTGGATGGAAGACATGACCTAAATATCACATGGTGTCATCCTGGAAATAGCAGATAGCACTGCTGCAGTGGTCAGCAGGGCTCCTGAGAGATGAAGAGGAGATCAGTTTCTGAGTGAAACTCTCTTGTCCACATGGAGGAAATATTTACATAGAAAATGTTCTACAAAGATGTGATGTTCACTCACAGTTGTGACATCCACCCACAGGCTAGTCAGGCAGTTGGGACATATTCATTCTGACTGATGACTTCAAGCCTTGTAAATATTCTTCTGATTGTTTTTGTTACAAATTTTCACCTGTGATGATAAGCATTATACATACAAGACATCTCTAACATAGAATGCATATCTCTAAATATTTAGTGCTGTCAAACACATGAACTACTCAAAAAATGAAGGTAAAGTGAACACAAAATCCAGATTTCAGCCGAAGAACTGAACCATCTCAGTGTCACTTTTGAGGGTTTACCCTCTCTTTGTTGGGAAATCCCCCCTCAGTGCTTGGAATTTGACTTTAGTCTGGTCTACTTCCTCCCATTTCTCACACTTCTAGGCTTTCACCAGGTGAAATACAGCCCGTTTTGTGATACTTTTAAGCACAGAAGTGATTCGATCATTCTGATATCTGAAGTAGCTGTCAGCCTAAATAACAGCTTTCAGTTTTAAATTAACCTTAATTTTTTTTGTGAAAGCTGTTAAGATCTGTTTGTTTGCATTGGGCAAGGGTCAGAAAGAGAGGAAAAGGGTGTTCTGGGATGTGGCCATCAGGGAGGGAGTGATTCAGGACACCATCACACTTGGTCCAGCAAATTCGTTATGAAGACTGGTAGCCATAGAGAGCATAAAATGCCTCCTCTCTGCCTGGAAGGACCAGTGGTAATAGAGAGGATCCCTGTGTCTGGCAGTAGAGGAATTAATAGAGAAGGAGCAAGGGGAAAACTTTAAAAATGTATTTTGTACCCTTGTCTGAAGCATTTTGTGTGCTTTGGTTGCTAAAACCTACATGACATCATTAAATTTCTGCAGATAAGCAGACTTGTGACCACATCGCATTGATCATAGAGGATGAGCCAGACAGAAAGAAGAAGGATAAGACATTGAAAAGGCTACAGAAGGAAACTCCAAACCTAGCAACACTGCAGGTAAGGGAAAAGTAAGGTTGAGGTGAGGCTGTTGTTATTCACTGTCTCTCCAAAGTTTGCCATCAGTAGCTGAGTTTGGCAAACCCTCCTTACATATATTTCAGACACTGTAAAATGAATAAAACACACTAGATTGTAGTGATAATGCACTTCAGCACAAGGGACACAGAGAAAACCAGGGTCTCATAGGGTGGATGTGGCCCACTTGGTCTTAAACATACAATTTATCTGTGTAGACAAAGCCAGAGAGACGTCAGTGAAATTCAGTTTTGTTGTTTGCCAGTAAAATACTGTAGTTGTAAATCCCAAATTTCATGGTGGAAATATTGCAGCCTATTAAAAATGTCTTAAAGAAGAGATGGAAAGCATTGCTGTGATCACTTGTGCATCCTCCCTGATGGGAAATAATATTCAACTCACATTAGATTTGGTTGGGCAATGATAGAAAGAATTCAAAGAAAACTATATGGGTTGTGCAAAATGTCTGGAGAGATAAGAGGTTTGAAAAGATTAGGGCTGTTTGGATTAGATTGTAGCTGAATAAATGAGAATTTGAAACTGCTGTTTCCATTTTTTTGAGAGATGGCAGTAGTATAGGCCCTTCTATTTCACACTGAATAACACTTGATAAATTACTGGGGGAGAGTATTGAAAAAACCTGTTCTTTGAAAAATGATTTGGTCTTTTGAGCTATCCTAAAGCTCTATCTCCACAGCACTCTATTATTTTCTGCTTTTCTCTCAAGTCCTGACACATTAACGTAACTGAATGGGTCAGAACAGCAAAGGCAGGATGCAGCAAGGAAACAGAAGCAAAGAGCAGCACATCCACACTTTTTCACTCACACCAGTGCTTACAAATGCCCATTTTGGCCCTTCCAGAGTCACTTCCACCTGCTGCATCAATGTGTTATTTCAGTAGTTGGGAAAGACTTTGGTTGAGGACAAAACTGGTCCTGTTTTAAGTGGAGAATTAACTTTCTTCCTCAAGGACTTTTGCAAAACCTTGGTTTTTATTAAAGACTGCATTTTGAGTCAAAATGGATTTTTATTCATTCTGCAATAAAAAAGTTGCTATAAATATATTCACTGCACCACAAAATATCAGCATTCTTTTATTTTCAAAGATTTATGAAGGAGACTTGGAGAGTGAATTTAATAACTTTGAGGACTGGGTGAAAACTTTCCAGCTCTTAAGAGGAAAATCTAATGATGAAGTTCATGCTGACGCTGAAGACAGAATAATAGGAAAATTTAAGGTAAGCTTTTAATGTTGGTTAAATAGGTAATAATTTAGAGACTTTAGGTTTTAATACATACTTCAAGTATGCCAGGGATGAAAGAAATAAATATTGACAATCTGTTGTAAATAGAATTATTTTATTTTATCTAGAGTCAAGTTTTTTCCTTTTCCATTATCTGATAGAAAAAAAGCAGCATCCAGCAGCAGGTGTTCACTGCTGTTTTGAAATAAGGAATTATGAGGAGTTTGAAATTACAGAGGGGACAGAAGAGATATATTATGTAGTTCAGGTTGCACTAAGGCAGCTTTATTACTGCACTACCAGTTACAGAAGCTTATACGTAATTTTGTCTAATTTAAGTGTCGGCCCTTACAGCTACTGCCTGATCCAGGGCTCCATCAGGCAATCTGAAAAGTTCAAAGCATGAGTAATGTTATTAGGATTTTAAGCACTTTGAAGTTTAGAGGAACTGATTAAACTCATTGATATGTCAATTAGTTTGCAATGCAAATTTCTGTCTAAATGACTTGTTAGTTGCTTTCAGGCAGTATAAGGTACTCAGCAACATGAGTCAATATTGATTTATATGAGTTGTATGGTGGCTGCAAAAGTGCAGTTGGATTCCTGTCACACTGTTGTGAAACTTACCCAATGAAATTATTAATTTGCCAATATACAGTTAAGGTCAAAATATTATTTTTAGAATATTGATGATGAGAAAACTGGATTTCGAACACCTGAAGGCGTTAATTTTAAATAGTCAAATAGTGAGCTAAGAGCATGCAGGTACTCCTTGTAAACATCTAGATGTGATAGTACTATGTTACAAAGAAAAGACATTTTAAAAGGTCATGTTTAGTGCACTGAAGCCTGGGTTCCCTGTGGGTGGTACCACAAAATAAGTTGCATGAGTAATGTTTTTTTTCATTCAAAGGGTAGTGTTTGTATTGCACTTGATATGTTTTCAAGGGAGATAAAAATCAATGTATTTCCAGGGCTCCTTTTGCATCTACCCAAGTCCTGAGGACGGCAGCTTGCTGGATGGAGGGCAGCCCCGCATCCTGCAAGGGATACCCCCAAACCACTCTGTCAAAGTGCTCATCAGGGTTTATATTGTGGCAGTAAGTAGACAGATGCTCTTTGAACCTTGAAATAACTTGAGTGTTTCTTTTCAGCTCAGTGTACTTTTAGTGTCTTTGCAGTGAAGCTTCTGAAAATCCTCATCCATTTGGTTTGTTTTTTTTCTGGTCATGTTTCAGACAATGTTTCATACTGTAGAAATGGGTGTTCAGAGTAGAAAATGTTACATATATTCCTCACAAGAAATCTGGAGATTTCTGCAAGACTGGAGAATCACTTTACTTGTTCAAACTAAAAGGTCTGGATGCAAAACTAACATAGTTAGACAACCTGTTCCAGCCTCATTATGCAAATGCAGCCAGTTTTAATCAGTAGAGTTGTTTCAAAATGACACACATTTGAACAAAACCTCAGTGATGAGGAAATGGTAGCATACTTTTGGGGGGCAATGAATTGCCCCCCAGTTTGAATTATCAAAGTGCTTCATGTTGTGAATGAACTTTGGGGTCAATAAAGGTAGAAATCCAGAGGACAAGGTGATGAGAGGGAATGGTGTGAGAGGTAAAAAGGATAGAAGGAACTGATATTTCAGAGAAACCAGAGAGTTGCAGGTAATCTAAGACAGAAAGATGGCAGAGAGACTGTGGCAACCAAACATGAAGAGATTGTTTTACTCCCTGAACAATTCTGTGATTCTAAAAAGAATTGTTTTGCACTGTTCCAGGACCTGGAGCAATGTTTTTGGGTAAACCTTTCCTGAATTCTACCTGCACTTGCTACTTCCTCCTCAGCGCTGCCTCTCCTGCTCAGCTTTTTCCATCTGATGGGACAGCACTTCCAGCTTTGCAATCTCTCTTCTGCTCCAGATCATCTTTCCCTAGTAGCCTACAAAACTCCAGGCCAAAATTTACATTACATGATGCAAGCAAAACCCCATAACTTCCAGAACCCCCAGGACTGGGCAGGAAAACCATAGTCTTGTGTAGGGACCATGCTGCATTTTAGCAAATGTCTTGAGGACACAATTTTTCTTCTTACCAGGCGTTTAACCTCAGCCCAGCTGATCCAGATGGCAAGTCAGATCCCTACATTGTGCTGAGGCTGGGCAGCACAGAAATTAAAGACAGGGAAAACTACATCCCCAAGCAGCTAAACCCTGTATTTGGAAGGTCAGTGGCGACTTATTTTGGTGTTCAGTGTAATTTGTGCTTTATCACTTGCTACCACGGTTGCTGATACTGTTACAAAATGTTTGCTATATGCTGATTCTTGCCTGTTTGGATCTTTTGTAATTCTGAAGGTTAAAACATTGAGAATTGGTGTCATACTGCATGATGAGAAAATATTACATTTTCATACCCATCAAAACACGCGAAGTAATGCAATCTGTGAGAGGTTTTGCAAAATGATGTGTGAGAGGAAATGAGGCAACAAATGATGATTTTCTGTGCAAATTAATACAATCAATAAGTTTAAAGCAAAATAAATATCAGAACAGTAAAGTGTGATTTCACAGTCTTTGTTGCTAGTTCAGGATGAATAGAGTGCTAAATAAATCTCATAATTCTAGGGCATATGAGTTTTTTGAACTCATACAGCCTTCTGAATGGGGGAGCCAGGGGCTAGCTGTCAGTAAATATCCAGTTTGTGTTATCAATGCTTTATACTTATTTATATTTTTAATACTAATGGCTATGATTTTTCTCCAGTAAATTTCCCTATTTTAAGACGGTTGAAAATATTTTGAATTAGGATGGAAGAACATTAAGACAGAGAAACTATACAACTTTGGACTGAAGGACTCCTAGAATAGAGAGGGGGAAAGTACAAAACTCCTCCTTCAGGAGACAAAGCTCAGTTTTCTCTGTGCTTTAGGGAAATCTGGAGCCAATGTTGTGCTGATCAGGATGTCCTGGCTTTCAGTGCCAAATCCCTTTTACAACCACTTCATTTTCAGCTTCCCTAAATATCTCAACAATAATGATTCCTAATGAAAAATGCACCAAGTGAAAAGGGAGTTCTTATCTTTTCTTTTTTGAGATTTGTTTAGAACTTTTGCCTGATCACTTTATTGGGTGCCTCCAAATTTCTATAGTCAATATTTAACCTGCAGTTTTTGCAAGAAAACAGAAAAGACTTAGATGTCCCATTTGGGGGTTCTGAAAAACCTGTGAGAACTCTTACTTACAGCTTTATTAGCTCTGCTGAATTCTGGATTGTAGGAACAATCTTAGAACTATACACAGGGCGCTGCAGAAGCAGGAGAAAGGGTACACTTTTGCACTGTGTATTTCCAGCATGTTCAAATATTTAATCAAAGCAAAAAGCACTACCAGAAAAGCCCACTGCTTATTAGAAGAGACACTGTGCACACTCACCACTCTCTGTTTGCATGGCGTTAATTAACTCACTCTTTTAGGCTTCAAAATTGATTTGACTTCATATAGGTCTCAATTTTTCCTGTAGATCCTTTGAAATCCAAGCTACATTCCCCAAGGATTCGTTGCTCACAGTCTTGATCTATGACCATGATTTCATTGGGACAGATGATCTTATTGGAGAGACTAAAATTGATTTGGAAAATCGTTTCTACAGCAGACATCGAGCTACCTGTGGGTTACAGAGTCAATATGAAATGTAAGTATTTCTTCAGGCAGCAACAGAGTTCACAGTGAGTGACTTGACTTGAAGGAAAAATTACAGATGTGTTCCAGATATTATGCCTTCTCCAGCACAAAAGTGTCACAGGGGGTATTTTAATTAAAATTCACCAAAGAGCTCAGTGGTGGCTTTGGGTTGCTGCCCGCCTCAGTGAGAAGTGGTTATTTTTAAATTAACAGCACTGTTTGTTCAAGAAATATTTTTGATAGTAAACAGCTGATGTTTACTTCATACCTGCTTGATAAACTACCTTTGGACAGGCATAAAGGGCAAATGGGAAAAAATCTCTCAGAGAAATAATGCCAGGGCTCTGCTCTGCTCTCTGGTGGCACTGGGGTGGCCCTGGGGGGAGCAGGAGCAGAGGAGGATAGTGACACAGCCTCTATAATGGGGTGAGTCGTGGGGCAGGGACGCTGAGCTCCTGCTCCCTGCCAGACAGCTGCACTCTCAAGGACATTGTGCATAAATATTAATTAATACATAGAAAGTCAATCTAGAATAACACCACTGCCCCAGGGTGGGGCACTAACCTCGGAAATGTGTGTTTGGGGCTCTTCTATGATTGCTTCTCATTTTATCTACAAACCAACTGTGGACAATGTCAAAAAAATGATCCAGAAGCACAAACCAAAACCCCAAAGCTTCCCTTGCCACCTCAATCTCCAGGGTGAGATACTTCTTTATGGGCTTATTCCAGGTCCCAGATAACCTGAGATTGTCCTTTGCAGAATAATTCTCCTAGAATGGAGGCAGCACAAGTAAACTTGAATCTTTTAGGTACAACAGGGAGCAAGCTCTGCTCCTTTTTCTCATAGGAAGCATACCCATGCCCATGCTGTTACTTTATCTAAGCTGTGGGCAAGGCTGTGTCAGCTTCTCCTGTGTTTTCAGAGAAAGCAGTGGTTGATCCCTAGGACCTGAGCAGACAGAGTGGGGTGTCTCAAGTAAGAAGTGCTGGACAATTCAAAGGAAAATTTGACTGAGCAGATATCAGGCCCACTGTCCACAAAGTGAGCCTCAGCATGGCAATTCCTGATCTGTCAGTGCGCTCTGCTGAAGGAAAACCTCACCCGTTTTGCTTCACTCTGTTCCCTCCTCGCAGAGAAGGCTACAATGCATGGCGAGATGCAACCAAGCCGAGCGAGATCCTCACTAAGCTGTGTAAGGACTACAGGATCAGCGGACCCTTCATGCGGCCAGGGCAGATACAAGTAGGAACAAAAGTCTTCAAGGGACAGACAGTCTTCACAGATGAGAACGGTAATGAAGTAGTTCAGCATCCTTCCATTGCTTTGCAGCAGTACCAGAAGCCTGCCAAGCTGTTGGGCTGTGAACTCTGAAGTCAGATTACTGGAGCCTCTACTTTTAAACACTCATGTAACTGTGGCAATGAAGGCTGTGTCTGTATTAACTTTTGCTGTAGCTTAATTGCAAAGAATCTGTAGAGTTAAACAGTTGTTGCTGAAGACTTGACATCCCCTTGGCAGCTGTTGGGGAATACCTGGGGCTAGATCCTCCCTGATCCCATGGATGGGATGTCCAGGATTGGCTGGACTGTGGGGGACCCTCTTGGAACCTGTGTTCTGGCTTAGTGTTGGTCTGAAAGGACTCTAGCTTGCATGCTCTGAAATCCTTTCCCACAGCATATCAAAGTATGGGAAGTCAGGGAGAGTCTTTCCAAAAAATGTATTCTCTGTCTAAATTAAAACACTAGAATAGACAGACCCAAGAAGGGAGAAGAAGAGGGAAGGGAAATACTCGAGGCCAGACAAGTCTCTGACCATAATTAGATTCCAGGTCCCTTAGCTGCCAGCCCTACTTGACCTACTTGTCTTTCCTCTCTGTTGTTTTTTTCCTCCCCTTGGTTATTACCACTCCAACTGCTCTTCTGAAGCACTGACTTAGCACTGTGTAAATACAGGTATGTGTGGGGTCTGTGAATGCTGATGGCAGGACAAGACTTACTGTCAGAGCTCCCAGGTTAAAAAGAGTTCAAAGCAATCAGGACCTTGAGTGTTCATATCACATTGGGGTGGAGTGGGACAGTCATCACTAAAAGGTGTCCCTGCCCATGGTAGGGGGGTTGGAGGAGATTGTCTTTGAACATTCCTTCCAACCCAAACCATTCTATGATTCAGTTTTATACTTAGGATAAGGAAAAAAGATGTGAGGATGGAGCCTTTCAAGGGCAGCAAAAGGAGATGGTCTTGGAGAAGTAGCGGACAGACACTGTGGCAGTGAAGAAAACCTCTGTTTCCTTATCTGTGTTGATTTGTCTTTGACCACGTTCTTCTTGGCAACTACAAAATACAGCTTGAGTAGAAGGCTGCCAAGATAGCACTGTTGAAGGGAGAAGAGTTGATCCATTTTTGGTTTCTTGGCCTGAAAGAGATTTTTGACTCCGGTTTGCTGTTTGTTTTCCTCACTAGCAGATGACTGAGCGTGACTACCAGCAATAGGACCTCTCAATCAAAATTCTGGTTCGCTAAAGGGAGCTTCAGACAAACCAATGTTAGATAAGATGATGGAAATCAGAAGAAAGGAAATATAGAACCAGATGGCAAAGACTAAAGTACTTATGTATGCAACTCTTACAATATTGTACAGAAATAGTTTATAGCATACAGTCTTTACATAATTTCTATCCAGATTGCTGTTCTGACAAGTACATCTGGGTCCTTATTTCCTGTCGGATTTCTGTAGTGGCCATCATTTGGAACTGTAAAACTAACAAAGACCATAGATTTTAGCTCTAGAGGAGTACTGAAAAGGGAAAGCAGAACCATTTCCACTGTACAGGTGGAGAAAGTTTTATTTATCCATCCAGCTTTAACTTTCAAGGGAAGGAATAATGTAACTTTGCTCTAGAAACAAAGAAGATTAGGACAGGATAGGATGGGATAGGATGGGATAGGATGGGATAGGATGGGATAGGATGGGATAGGATAGGATAGGATAGGATAGGATAGGATAGGATAGGATAGGATAGGATAGGATAGGATAGGATAGGATAGGATAGGATAGGATAGTACAGCTGGAACAGACCTACAAGAATCATCTAGTCCAACTGCCTGTCCACTACTCCCAGGTAGTCTAGGACTACCTGTAGCCAGTGGGAAGAAATATGCATCTCCAGAGGTTAAAAATAAAATATTTATAAAGATGTCTTTGAGAGGATAAGGGATATCATAGGATAATCTTTGTCATTGTTACTGAGACTGCCTGACCGAACAGCAGGTAAAGGTCTTGCTTTTAGCTGGCCAAAATTAGATGTTGGTGTACAAGAGGGAGCCAAGATTCGTAACCACGGGATCATCCTTCCTCAGTCTCTGAACCATTAGGGAGGGTTTAATACCGACTGTTTAAATTACAAATGAGTCTTTTGCCAACGATCAGTAATTCAGACATAGCGACATGCGTAGGAAAAGTGACAACAGTTTGTTGACACAAATAAATCTTAACCTTCTTCTCACTCGGGGACTTCTAATCTAGAAAATATCACTTGTCAAAAGTCTGGGCTCCTTTTGAGTGGAGCCCACACAAAAAGGGAGGAAAGAGAAGCTCAAGAGCTCAAAAAGCTTTCTCTCCTTTCTAATATCCACCCTACGTTCAATATTAGCACTGGTCCTTCCTTGAGGTGCCATTCTCTGGGGTTCTCTGGGTCTTGCTTCCAGGGGTCAAGGTGAGAAGGTCAGGAGGTGACATGTTCCGGCCCATGGACTTCAACTGTCTTCCTTTGAGGATTCAGTTCTCCAAGGGGGTCTTTACTGTTGCCATCACAAAGCAAAACAAGGCTTAGTTAACTTCTAGTGCCTCTTTACTGTCAGCTTTATCAAATCCAAGTCTCCTTGTCTTGCACAAGCTTCAAAAATTTGCAGCTTTCTGTAGAAAGAATAGTTGACAGGTTTCTTCCATCTTACTGTTAAAAACTGCTGCTGCAATAGTGAAATGATTTGCTGTGTTTTATAGGAAAACTGCTGCCTAAGTGCTAATCTAGTTACCCCAGTGGGTACCCTTATTTATGCAAATCAGAAGCTTTTCAAGGCCCTTCTTTATTTAGGTGGAATACATAAAACCTTCCTCTTAACTCAAGTAAAATTTTAATTACCCCCTTCAATAATTAATGAAACATATTACCAAGGGGTTTCAATATTATAATTCAGCTCTCATTGTTCTTTTTGTTTTACTCTTTCCTTTAGAGGAGCCAGTTGAATCATACGAACATCTCTCCTTAAAGGTTTTACGTGCTTGGGAAGGAATCCCTGGAGCTGGATACAAACTGGTCCCAGAGCACATTGAGACTCGGCCTCTCTATCATAAGGATAAGCCAGGCATGGAGCAGGTAGAGCAGCTCAGAGGTGGTGGTGGTGATGGCAGAGCCAGGAGCAGTTTTCATTTCCTCCAGTTACTGTGGGTTCTATTTGTAACTGCAAACTTACAGAGACAGCACCCTGGTGTTGCCACGAGACTTTGTACAGTGTCACCCTGGAAATTGTCACCCATGTGTGTATACAGCCAATTACCCAAATACACACTAATCACACACGGTGTAACTGCAAATTTTTATTCTTTTAAATGCTTTACTTTACTAAGTTAACAAAACCTCTGCTTATAGCTAAACCTTGGTTCTTTCTTTTTTTCCTGTTCATCACATACTATTTTTACATGGATTTTACCTTGAAGCTGACAATGTTTGAGCTCTATTTCAACTTCACCAAACACCTTTTGGGAGATTGAAAGAATATATGCATGAATAAGATATTGTATAGAAAGTTCCTAGATTAAATCATAGCTACAAGATACTGAGCTGGTTGGTGCTTATAGAGGAAGAGGTGATTTTGGTTGTCAGAACTACATTTAAAGCTTTTTAAAGCCTCTGTAAGATAGGATTACAGGGATATTTATCTCTTTGTTTTCAAGGGTCGTGTACAGATGTGGGTTGACATGTTTCCTAACGATATGCCTCTGCCAGGACCCCCCGTGGACATCTCACCAAGAAAACCCAAAGGGTAATACTCTGTGCTTTCCTCCCACCACAGTGGCAATAACTCTTCAAAGACTGAGTCTTTCTTAAGTGTCTGGAAATAAATAGAAAAAGAACTACTAAAACAAACCTCTCCAGTGCTGAGGAAAGTTTTCTTAGGCTCACATGACTTCAAGTCAAACAGGAGCATCTCGTTTGGTTTCCTCCATTAAACAACTCAAAGAACTGTTGGGGATTTTTTCAGCAGGAGCTGTCACGCACCTCTTACAAAGATATCCTTTCTTCATAGATTGCAGGTGGTTAGAGGCAAGTAATTCTGATGGTATCATCTACGTGTTGAGCTGCAAGAGTAATTCTGGTTTCACTACCTCTTTTGCTGAGATAACTTACTTGACCCTGGTTAAGCTCTTTAATCTGCTGTAATAGCATTACACATATTGGATCTCCAGCAATTTGTTCAAGGATAAGATCAAGAAACACATAAAGCAGCAACAGATAGAAGAGCTCTGTTGGGAATATCCCAACATCCCCACTCTATCACTAAACTCTTGTAAAAAGAAGAGCCCTGAGACTGATGCACCAATACGGTATTTCTCACTCATTAAAGCATGATTTGATAGAGGCTAGCTTTAGTCTCTGACCAGAGTTTTACACATAGGCCTGTTTTCTTTTCCAGCTATGAACTGAGAGTAACAATCTGGAATACAGAGGATGTAATTCTAGAAGATGAAAATATCTTTACGGGGCAAAAATCAAGTGATATCTATGTAAAAGGGTAAGTTCTTCAGCACTTATCTTCAAAAGAACATGCAATATTTCATTCAAAAATTGGAGGAAAAACTTGTGTTGTGAGAATATTTGATAAGCTATTTGGTGACCTTGGCACTTTGCTCTAAAAGCCTTCCCAAATTACTTACCCATATAGGATGCTGCTTCCTTTTTTTCCCTGTTTTATTTCCTCTAAAAATCAAGTAACTGTAAAATAACACTAGTTGTTAGTTCCTACTCAGGCAGAGATGGCACGAAACAAGAACCAATCTCACAGTTTAGCAGAGGGAGACCAAACACTTACAGAACGTGAACTGTAAGGGCTTACACAGATGAAGAGAGGTTTGACATAATCAGAGAAAATGAAATTATAACCACATTAGAAATAAGAAAGCAGATGTTTGCCAGGCTATTTCTGTTGGAAATATTTTCTAACCTCATGTGAGGAGTGTGCGTGGGTGAATGACCATGGTCATGCTGAGGAGAACATCACATGGGCAACTTCTGCTCTCCATCTCCTTCCTGTCCTGAGATTGTGACAGGTTACTTCTTAGTTCCTCACCTGTTTTGGAATACTGCTTTGCACTTTCTGCTTCTGAGCAGGATTTGAATGCAGGTGCCAGGGAAGGCTCGGAGGAAATTATGGCATAAGTGGTGGTACAAAGTACTGAAGATCTCAGGTGCCAAACTGGTCTTAAACTTCTTGCCATTTTTCCACTACCAGAAAGTAGGATTAATATGCCAATATGAATTGTGTGTTCAGAGCAGTAGCAGAGTAGCTTTGAGAACACGAATTTGAGGAATTAAATAGGGAGCCAGCCTTTGTGCTGAGCTGTGTGATAATGTGAGGACATCACTATCAATGCCAGAGTGGTCTGACGGAGAAGCCAGGAGTGGGAAACTTTTTGCTTCTGTGCCTTAATGATGAAGAGCACAAATCTCATTATGTTCAAACAGTGCATGTGACACTGTATCTGTCACCAGGCATGGATTTGCACTTGGGGCAGTGCCATGTTTCAGATTATCACCATTTTTCACAATTCCTTTTTTGAAATATTGGGGTTGCAGGGGAAAAGCTGCTCTTTGGATATAGTGCCAAAATGCTAATATTTACTCCAGCTGCGATAAATCATCTTCAGAACTAAAACATACCTAACTGGATCATCACCTCAGTGGAGCTCTTTAGAAGAGAAAATTTATGTTTTAAGAAAGCCTTGTCCTTTGTACCACAGCACATCAAATATTGTGCACACTGTAGCAGAAACCAAGAGGAAATCACAAAAAAATCCAGCCATATTAATGCTGTGTTTATACCTGCAAAGAAGCAATTGCAAAAAATTTAGGCTCTAATACTGAGCACTGATACCAGTCTTGGGATATTGACACAGAATTTATTAGTGTGGCAAAACATCAATATAGGGTGATTAGTGCTGGGTAAATGACTGATGCTGTCACTGCCTGTCCCAAAGAAGAGACGTGTCCTGGCCAATAGCAAATGGCCAACTGGTACTTTGGGGTCTGACAAATAAAAAAAACATGTTCTCACTCTCAGCTTTTGATCTCTGCTGGTCATTACAGCAGCCTGGGTCTCAAGATCTCCAGCCAGGGCTGTTGCTGCTGCCTGTCACAGCCCTGAACAGTGCATTGTCTCTTACTACTTAGGGAGGAATTAGTAACTGGTCAGGCCTGTAACCAAAAAATGACAATTATAATTCAAGATCCACTGTGTGTTTGCTGTAGGTGGATAAAGGGCCTGGAAGAGGACAAACAAGAGACAGATGTGCACTACAATTCCTTGACAGGAGAGGGCAACTTCAACTGGCGCTTTGTGTTCCCATTCTACTACCTCCCAGCAGAGAAGCAAATGGTGGTTACTAAAAGAGAAAACATCTTTTCCTTGGAAAAGACAGAACGCAAAATACCTGCTGAGCTGGTGCTTCAGGTGTGGGATTTCGAAAGACTCTCCTCAGATGATTTTTTGGGTAAGTATGCTGTGGATCTGCCTGAACATCACCTGAGGTCTCACCAGACCTGTGTTTTGCAGTGGTGTGCACAAAGTGGTGTCTGAGCCCCAGCTTTTGCTTGCCTTTTTCTGAAGCACCACGTTGCAAACGTAGACATTTCTTGTAAAGTCAATAAGCAGCAATCAGATGAGATGACGCCATACAAACAAATGACTGACACTGGCACTTGGGCCCAAGCTGCTGCAGTGCTCCATGCATCTCATCTGGCAGCTGCTATTTGAATGTCCCTGTGTCTGTCACATTATTTCTTTCTCCAGGCACTCTTGAACTGGACCTGAATGGGTTCCCTCGAGCAGCAAAGACAGCCAAGAGATGTGACCTGGACACAGTTGTGGCAGCAAGTGAAGAAAACAAGATCTCCATATTTCAGCAGAAGCGTGTCAGAGGCTGGTGGCCTTTCATCAAGGCTGGGGAGCTCACAGTAAGCAGCTCACTACAGATGAACAGCTTTCCTCTGGGACTGATATGCTAATTTTGGATTTTGAATGACCACCACTGGCAGTCCATAGGACTCCTCCAAATGCTTTAATCATTCTCCATATATTTGGTTCAGAAAAACCTAGGCAACTGAGCACTAAAGTGTCTTTTTAGGTGCATTCAGCTCCCTAAGGGGATACAGACCAAGAGCTACAAACTACTTTCCTGTAGTATAACCCTCTACAAATTCACCTGCTTTGGTCCTTTTTTAGGGGTTTCTCCCTCTGTCTCTAGACTTTCATTGATTTTCCAAGGGTATTCCTAAACCTCACCATTCCTTTATATTTCTGTCTATTCCAGCAAGAAGAATAATTTAATAAAAAAGTGACATCTTCAAGTTCATTGTCTTCTTCACATTGACAGTGTACTTTCCATGGATTTAGTGAATGGACACCACTCCTAAATCCCAGATTTACTTCCCTATTCTCAACTCTAGTACAATTGATTCCCTTTCTCCCAGCCCACTTTGATCTCTTCCCTGTTTCCACATTTACTGCTTTTATCTGCATTCTTCTTTCAGCCCTGTTCTGTGCTGAATCCCAGCCAGTGGCCATAGACCAACACTTTAGATTACCATCCACAAAGGTATACGGTAGGAGAATCACAAATAAATGAAAACCCATTTGTCTGGTTTTCATCCATCACAGATTCTATAAAGCTGATTTGATTTATCCACTTTTAAGTGTTACTGGAATCTTTAAATCCCATTTTCCTTTTGCGAGCTGAGACCCCACAGCTCAATGGCTCCAGCACTTGTCACTGGCTGAATTTCCCCCTATGATGGACCAGCAACATAACTTCCAGCTCAGACATTCAGCTCTGCCAGGATGTGTGATAGATAAAAGACATATCTTTTCAGATGAATTACATTGTTATCATTTTGGAAGCAGAAAATGTATTTATGGGTCTGGAAGAAAATATTTTAATTCTGTTTCCTCACGGTCCTTGAGCATAAGTCAGGAATTTGCCCAGGTTTTCCTTTGTGCTTTGTCTCCAACTGCAAAGATTATCTTATTTTCCTTCATTTCCTTTGCCCTCAATTGGTCCCATCATTTCTCCACAAGACAAATCCTGCTGTGAATTAGTGATAATAACCCAGGATAGGATGCTTACATATTCTCTCTCTGATCCAGGGCAAGGTGGAAGCTGAGTTTCACTTGGTCACAGCAGAAGAAGCCGAGAAGAATCCAGTAGGCAAAGCTCGAAAGGAGCCCGAGCCCTTGGAAAAACCCAAGTGAGTGGGAGCACACTCCTCAAACAGGGACAGGGGCGTTCAGCAGGAGATGGGGAAGGGCAGATCTCGCTGGTCTCCTGGATTTTCTTCTCTTTTCTGCTGTAACCTTCAACAAGTAATTTGTCCAGCTTGTACATGGCCTGGTGGCTGGCACTGGTGCTGGCAGCAGCTTCCAGGTTTGCTGAAATGTCTTCCTCTAGAAGGCCAAATGAACTGCATTGCTGAGCACTTGTCCTCAGCTAGAATTCACACAGGAGCTCATTCCATAGCTGATCTGGCACGTGATAACTTCTTAAATCATCATAGCTTTTGCTTACAGTTTGGTCACCTATACAGATGAGATGGATTATATTTATTATATCAGTGATAGAATCATTTTGGTTGGAAATGATCTTTAGGATCATTGAGTCCAACCATTAATCCAGCACTTCCAAGTCCATCACTCACTCATGTTTCTAAGCATGACATCTACACATCTTTTAAATACCTCCAGAAATGGTGATTCCACTTCCCTGAGAAGCCTGTTCCAGTGCTTGACAGCCCTATTGGTTTGTAAATTTTTCCTAAAATCCAGTCTAAACCCTCCTTGGAAAAACTTGAGGTAATTTCCTCTCATCCTGTCATTTGTTACTTGGAAAAAGAGACCAATTCCCATCTCGCTACAGCCTCCTTTCAGGGGGTTGTAAAGACCAGTAAGGTCTCCTCTGAAGCCTTCTTTTCTCCAGGATAAACAATTCCAGTTCCTTCAGTTGCTTCTCACAATACTCATGCTCCAGACCTTTCCACCAGCTTCATTGCCCTTCTTTAGACTCACAAAGGCAATGACTTTAAAATTCCATCTCTAATTTTATTGTACTTCATACTCAAAGAATAACTATGCTTATTTTTCATCATAAGACTTTTTAATGAGGATGTTTTAAGTGCTTTAACAAAGGCAAATGATCTAGAAGGAGCAGTTTATCTTTCAATATTTGTCACATTAAAAAAATCAGCTGAGTTTTTTGCATTCAGAAAAAAAGTACTTTTAATCTATTTTGGCTCAAGTGCTTTGTTCTACTAAAACACTTGAGCACCTTTTTTATGAGCTAGATTTAAAAAAAAAAGGAGACTGAGAGAAATTGATGTTATATTTCCTGCTACAAAAGCTTCTAAAATTCAATTGTTAGTCAAAATGGTAATCATTACACATTCTGTTTAATTTCGTTGGTTTGAGATATATCTCAGGATAAACATGAAGAAGGAGGAAGCAGCATAAAGGAATTGCCAGTTGGAAATCAGAGGTATCAGAACCTTGTTTAAAACTGGCCTTGGAAAGACTTTAATCAATCACTTCACCCAACACCTTTACCCAAAGGCAGGATGAGCTTTGCCTGACAGGTTTCTGCCTGAAAGATTCCCAGTAATGGAAAATAAAGCAATTCTTTCAGAGAAGAGAGGGCTGGGATAGCTGTGGTGGAAAGCAATCAGCCTAGGGAGTTTTAAGAGGGAGTGCCATGTGTAATAGAAGGATTACCTATCCAGAATGTTGTCAACATGACAACTGTTGACAACAGGCACTGTCTCATTTTCCTCTCATTTTTTGAGACCCAGACCATGCACCCATGGCTTCCTAGGTCCCCAGGGCTCCCTTTGTTTTCAGCTCAAGGGCATTTTATCAGCAAATGTGCTGCTGGGCCAAAAGGTTGTCGCCAGCCTTGTGGCCCCTTCTCTGCTGCACAGCCTGGAGGTGTTTTGACCCAGAAGCCACAAAACCAGAGTCTTCCTCCAGACCTTGCACTGAGTAATCAGTGATTTTTGTGGTGAAATACACAGCCAACACATGGCTCAACATCATTCTAATCTTAATTGAAGTGTATGCCTCAAATCAAAAATAGGGTGGGGCTACTGTCAGTCAACACCACCCATCTCAGAAGCAGAACATTCAGGCTCCTTTTGTAGCTGCTCACGGTAGAGGTGGGGGAGTCATCCCATTTACCTACCACACATCTCCTAAGATGTGATCTGGGGAAAGAGGTGACTTGGCCTCCAGAAGGTCCTTTCTCTCCCCATGCAGACAGCCCACAACCCACCGGTCTGAGCACCTGGGTTTTAAAGTTAGGCAAAATAAATCCTAAGGTTACTAAAGCAATATCAGCATGTGAATAGTAAAAATTATTTTAGCTAGACACTCACTCACTGGAAAAAAAATAAACTAATAGTTGAAGACATTGCAAGCCTCAGTGTCATTAAAGTTTAAAGGTATTAAAGTTTACCAGCTCAGTGCCCCCAAGTGACGCAATATGTGGTTCATACATGCGGAATAGTCATAACCACCTGGGAGAAAAAAAAAAATTGATTCTACCCTTCAAATGAGTTCACTTGAGAAAGGAGTGGATCTCAAGGACCTTTTTTTCAGGACCTCCAGATCTCTAAGCCAGTACTGTAGGTTCATTCTTTTTTTTTTCTCATCATGTCGGAACACCCAGAGAAGAAGAAGAGAAATTTTCAGATTCTTCCTTTAAATTAAGAAACAAAATAATTTCAAAACAAAAATTATTTTCTAGGAGCTACAGACAGTAGCAGACTCTTTAATGTACCAGAGCAAAGGTGGACAAAGATTAAATGTCTGTGAACTAGAGAGAGAAACATGCAAATGAAGAATAAGGTTCAATGAGTGTAATTTCCTGCTGGCCAAAGCACTATGAGGTTATTCATCTCTTCATGTCTGCTGATCAAGACAGGATGCCTTTCTGGATGCAGTCTGTTATAATAAATGCACTGCTATAACTGATAATGAATTCTATTGCCTACGTTGCAAAGGAAACAAATTAAATAAGCAACAGTCTGGGTTTCTTTTTTTCCCCAGCCTTTAAAGCGTATGAAAAGTCCTCAAGCAGTTGGTAGATGCAGACTAAGGGTCTTGTTATTCAAGGAGTTTTATTCTTCCAAGTGTCCAGTTTTTTAATAATTCCGTTTAACCTGGAGGGCTAATTTGATTATTTATTTCTGAGTCCTTTCCAGCTCAGTAAAAAGCTGAGTCTTTCATTTAAAGCTGTTCAGTTGGCCTTTTAGATTTACAGACTTTCTGTCACATTGGCATTCACCTTCACCTGCTGAATGCTGAGTTCACCAGGTAACTAAGACATTGCTTAAATTCCTGAAACACCTTTCTGGAGCGAGACGTGGCCATAGCTTTTTGTGACCCTCAGTTAATTTCATTCTCCTTACTGCTGCACCATCTGCACAATTACAATGACATTGGATAAGAAAGACAACGTCCCCAGTTCTGCAGGTGTTAGTGTTGCTCCACACCACTGCATTTGTCAGGTCATCCCATCAAAAAAGCCGACAGATGTTGCCTTTGTTGGGCTGTTGGAGTCAGAGGCACAATCCCTCCCAATCCAGGGCTCATGCCAGAGGAGAGACCAGGCCAACATTCCTCCTAAATAGAACATTGTTCTCCTCTCTGTATGCAATCAGCTTTGTTGTACAGTGTGAAGAAATTTCTGGGTATGGAGGAGAGCACAACAGGGGGCAGCATTTGGAAAAATCTTGGATTGTGAGATGCAGATATTCTCCGCTGGAAGAAGGTGGCTCTTCTTTATGTACACAGGCAAACCATCAGGGTTTCATTTCATCATTTCCTGTTTTCAGGCCTGTTTTAAATTTCCTTCTGAAAATACACCGTTTCGGGCCATGTGCCAGGTCTGAGCTGGCTCTGATTATTATGGAACCATGACTATCACTGTGCAATCAGATTTTTTGTAGTGGCTCATTACCACTTTTGTGATGCTAAATTCCTTGAAATTATTAGAAAGCTTTTGTACTCAGGGTCATGATGCCTGCATATCTTCTTTGGGGTTCATCATGATCTTATTTGCAATTTTGAGCCCTATATTGCAACATTAATTGAAGTATTCATGAAGCGTGAGCTGACATTTCATTACAAGTGGTGCATGGAGCTTGAGTTTGGGGATGGGTGGAGCAAAAGTGACCCAACAGCTTGTGAAACTCGTGGACATTCCCTCTAATCTCTGTAGTGGATTCCCAGGAGTTAAAGGTCCTTTTTTAGACTCAAATGTATATTTTCTAGTGGGGTAACTTGGGAAAGAGATGGATCTGACTTTACAAAAGTTTTTTTTTTCTTTCTTCCCATTTAGCCGACCAGACACATCCTTCTCTTGGTTTGTAAATCCTTTCAAGTGCTTGTATCACCTGATCTGGAAAAATTACAAGAAGTACATCATCATTGGCATGATTCTGCTTATTCTCGTTGTCTTCCTGGTTCTCTTCATCTACACACTGCCAGGTGCAATTAGTGAAAGGATAGTAATAGGAAGAGGGTAGATCATGGCTCTTGTACTCAATCAAATAAGAAAACTTCAGCTAAAAATAAGTCAGGCAAAAAGAATTAACCCAAACCACATCTCATTCCTTGTAAAAAGAAAAATAACTATTTGCATCAGAAACTGCAGCTCTCAGAATATTTGAATGTCTTCTTTGCTCATTTTGACCCATCCTTAATATGTATTAACATTCATGTACATTAATGTACATGAAGGATGTAAATTAATGATGTATATTAATGACGTACATCCTTACTGCTGCAGCTTTATTAACATTATTATTGGAAGTGTCATTATGTACCTAAAAGTGAATTTGAGAGTAAATTCCTCAATGCTATGCAGAAGATGATTTGTGAGCCTAGTATTTATTATTTCAGCTGAATGATTAAATATCAAGGTCAAAATCTGTACACAAAGATAAATGTATAATACAGTCTCTTTGCATAGTTTTTAATTAATTATTTTAACTGTTTTTCAATAACCTTATAATGGCATGATTATTTTTAGATAAAAGGTATTATTTTAAAAAGTCTAAGGTTAAATTGTCTCATTTGGTGTCGTGTAGAATTTATTTACCTCTCAGTAAAAATGCTGTGCTGTACAAAAACATCTCACACACTCATAAGTGAGGTAAGTGCCAGTGACAGGGAGGTAGTAGCAGAGATTGAAATAACTTTTTCCAGCTGCTGGAGGTCTCTGGAGGAGAGAGATCAGGAAGATGAAGACTTATCCATGGGCATTGTGGTAACAAATGATCCTTGTAGAGGACAGGGAATAGGGAAAATCCTGCTGCTTGGAAAGCAGAGGCAAAGAGCAACGGAAAAGAGATGGGCTGCGGAGCAGAACAAACCACGGAGTATAAAAGAAAAAAAGGAATAAAATCTTACACAGTTGTCAATGGGAAAATCCTCATCCTACTTAAGAATACATAAAATGTTGCCACCTATGTCATGCACAAGGCAAGGCTTGATAACTCAGTGACCCCACGTGGCCCTCAGGTGAGTGGCTATGAATTTGAAAAAGCTTTCCAAATGTCCTCCAGTGTCACCCACGGTCTGATGTGTTATAAAGATGACCTTTGTGAAAATGCTTTCCACCATGCTCCACTCCTACAAAGTGTGAGCACCTTTTGCACATTTCAAAGTATCAAAAGGCAAGACAAAGAGATCCTATAAATGCTGATAATTCTGCCAAGCTCAGGGTGCAGGAATAGAAAAGCAGGCACCTTGATAATTCTCAGGGGCCATTTCTAAGGGAAGCTTGTTTGGCACTGCTGGTACCTGGCCTGCTAAGGCTGTGCAATGAGCCTCTGTGTTCCCCTCTGGCCTGCAACACTAATTGCATTAGTCTGGAAAATGGATATCAGTGAAACTGCCACAGAGAAGACATCTCACTTTTGAAAAGCATTTTAGAGGCTTATTGTGGCTGGGACAACTTGCTCTAAAAGTGCCTCTTCCCCATTCCATTGATGATAGAGGCAGATGGCTAAAGGCAAGCTGGAAGCATCCCATCCCCATTCCATCCAGCAGGTTGTGACTCAGTTTTTCTTCTGAATTTCATGTTCTAAGTATACAATAAATATAACTAAATTATCCAGATATGCGAGTGAATATATTACAACTGGACATGTGGCAAAGGACCACAGTGGATGAGTTTTTCTGTTGGGCTGATTTCCTTTAGAAGTGTATTTGACCAAGACATTAGAATGAAATTACATGGTTGAATCTGCACTATGATGTTGGATGTAGCAAGACACTGATGTGGAAAGGTGCTGATCACCCTTGAGTCCCTCTTCATCTCTTATCCCCCTGCACCAGGCCCTTGCTATTTTGCAGCTGAACCTATATGAAACAAAAAGAAAATGTTTCTCCTAATATGTCTCATCATACCATGAATTTTGGAAAGGCAATTTAAAAGCTCCAGTGAGAACAAATAAAACTATTTTGGTGCAAAAGATAAATAATATTGATAAATATTGATGACTGGAGTATGTTGTGACAGCCAAAAAGGCAATGAATCTGAATTTTTTCCAGTGTGTCAGGTCAATAGTCCTGATCCTGCATGGCAGCTGTTGTGTTTGTCTGTCCTCTCTCTGCTTGTTTGTTCTTGCTGCCTCAGACTGTGTGAAACACTGGACTGAGGTCCAGTGCTTTCTGCAGAATATTCTGTGCCTTGCTCCCAGCCTGCAAACTGCACTGGACCCAGCAGATTGGTCTCATAGTGGCTGTGTTAGAATGACTTTTATATTTGGAAGAAAGAAGTCCCTTGACAAGGCAATACAAAAATTTGCTTCCTTCACATATTAGTCACAGAAAGGGGTTTTGATTGCCAGGCAGAGCTCCTCATTGTTCTGTGTGCCAGCTGCCAGCTCCAAAAGGATTTTTATCATCTTGGCTGAATAGCCTGCTTGCCATCAGCTCCAAAGTGCAGAGCACTGTCTCCTTCCAGACTATAATTTATACTTTTTTTATCAGCTATTTGTGACTAGGAAAAGCTCAACCCAAGATCTGTTTCCAGCCCCCCAGGCATTTGGTATATGACGATCACCTCTCCTTTCCATTTCCTAATTAATCTCTGTCTCTATAGCAAACAAATAAATTTCCATGTATTTCTGATGGAGAAAGGATCATTTGTAAAACTCTTCCAGACAGGCTCTCTTTTAACCACTTCTGTAAGCAGCTATGAAGACTAATCAGAGCTACAATGATTAGCAGAAATTCTGTGTCTGCTTCCTGGATGCCTTTGCTGTGGCTCCAGGACTCCACGTCAGCAGCAGAGGTTCATTGGGAACAAACTGGAAAAATCTCTGGGTGTTCCTTCCCTCCCTCTGACTGAAGAGCAGCCCTGGCTGAACTCTGTGATGACACTGATAATTCATTAATTGGCTAATTCCAACATGCTGTTCTTTCAGAGTTACCTGCCCATCACAGCTCAGAGCTTTTTCATATCAAAGCTCCTCAAAAGGGCTGTGCTTGACCCTCCAGCACAAGAGAACAAACGCTGTTCCCAGCACTGTCTCCTTTTGCTGCATGGGGGCTGGAGCTCTTTTCCAAGCAGCTGGATCTTGCCTGGGAGCAACTGGAAAGAGGAAGTTCTCTGCAGGCAATTGCTGCCTCAGAAGTTGGAGTGAAGGAGAGACTGACAGAGGGGAGGGAAACCACCTCCAATTTACATGTCCAGGTGGAGTCTGCTTTTTCCCTCACCATTTGCATACTGAAGACATGGCAAACCTGGAGGTGATAACAACAGGTGCTGTAAGACTTCTTCCCCAAATGTCCTTTTAGACAGGCGTGTACAGAAGTTTGGTATCCACCAGTGGGCAAAATTGAGAAGCACTAGAGACTGGGAAATATTGTAATAAAAATAAATATAAAACAAACACAGAAAAAAATACATTGCTAGCTGGAATAGTCAAACAATATACTGTCAACTGTCCTCACCTTCTTCCAGAGGATTCTTTTTCCTTCAGTTCTTTATCATTTTCTGCAGTTCTCATCCTGAGGGTCTCTGTGTGCCCTCAGTCCCTGAACCAGGGCAGTCAACCACTCTGGAACAGCACATCTCAGAGACTTCCTTCACCCACTTTTCTGCCTGCAGCCTAAGTGGCCACAGCTGGTCCTGCAGCCTCATTTGGAAGCTCTGCCTGTCCACCCTTCACCCTGGATCACAGCGCCTTGCACCGTGAGCAGCTGTTACAGCTGCCAGCCCCACTGGCCCAAGGGGTGTATTTCAGGCACAAGAAAATCCAGACAGGTTTGTGATGCCCAAAGCAGGCTGGCACACACTGTCAAACTTGGCACTGCAGATTGCATGCCAGATTTCAGAAAAAATATTAAAGAGCCAAATGCGAAGGCTGATACAACATGAGCGACAAGGATTTATTTGTTTGCTTACTTGTTAGTGATGTTTCTTTTTCCTGACAGATAAGCAACAGTTAATCCTCTCCAGAAACCAGCACACAGTTCTAATATACTGACAAAGTACTGGCCTGTCAATATGACTGTCAATATTGGCTGCATTTAGTGCTTGTGATGAACTTTTAATTAGCCATAGCAATAAAACCTCACCAAAGCACTTAACGAAATACTTCTCAAAAGCCTCTTGACACCATCATTATGCTCTTGGCTCTTGGTGTGTGAATAGTTTCACCCAAGAGAGCTTTGCCTTTGACTGACAGCTCTCCAGAGCTGGTACCCACCATGCAGAAGGATGCACACAGTTTGTGCAGAAGTGCTACACTACAGCAGCTTCAAGGGCTATTTTAGTGCCTTGGAACACACCTGTGGTGAATACAGCACAGGAAAGTCAATACATTAAGGTACGAGTGATAATAAGAGCAGCCCATTAGGAGGATTTTTTCTGCTCAGTTAGCACATTTCTTCCCCTTCATTGCCTTTATTTGGAAATGGTTTGCATGTCCCAAGCTCTGCTTTGACTGAATTCTGATGGTGTGCAACTCACACAGATATTCCATCAGCAGCTCTGACCACAAGGGGGATTTGCTCGTGGCTCTGGAAACTGGATTTTGATGTACCATGGCAAATCTTCCTGTTCTTGGCACAAGCAGCTGCAGCAGCTATTTGTGAGGGGCATTTATGGACTGGGTATTTGAAATGTGACAATCTGGAGGAAGGGCTTCAAAGCCAGGCAATCTGAATTTCCCTCCCAGGACCATGACAAAGAGTTGAATATCTGCATTCTCCAGTGCTGCCTGTGTGATCCTGGGTCAGCGTCTATCAGTGGTGATAGATGTGCCCTTGAAGGACACACCCACCACAGATCTTTGAAATGTGGAATCAACAGATGTGCTGAAAAAATAGGAACAGTTGTTGGAGTTTTGGGCATGAAAGACTTTTCAGCCTGAAAGTGAAGCTGGGATGCTCTGTTGTTTGTTTCTTTTTCTGTGACATCTGACAGGGAGAGAAAAGATGAAAAGGCTTAATGTTTTCTACTGTTTCCATAGGTTTTGGTCAGGGTCTTTTTAGTTTGTATAACCAAATATTGTGCAGGCAGATTAAAAGGGAAAGTTTGGGAAGAATTATATTTGTAGTTCAAATCCTATTACAATCCTCTAAAATTCCAGTGTCTGTAGAGCCCCCATAGGTCCCTCAGGTCAAGAGCCAAAGCATCTTTATTTCCAAAAACCTCACTTCCCCCCACAACATCTCTGGTTTGGGGGCTGAAATTTTATAGATTTGCTTTAGTGGTTCCATTTCCATTTAGTGGTTTGAGAAGTCAGCTGGATTTTATGGCTAGGGAAGCAGAAACTGATGAGAACTTGGTTTTACTGTCTCTGGCTGGACTGTGAGCCATCAAAGCCATTTGCCCACCCAGCAGCAGCTGAATTCTTCCATCAATCTTTGGGGCCTCTATCACAAACACACTCCAGAGTCTGAGATCTTGTGTAGTTGAACTCCCTCTTGCCAAAGCCTTTTATTATTACATCAGACAAATTCTTTCCCAGCAGATTTTAGGCTGTCCAAGGTGGTCTTCCCATTTGGAACCAAAGAGGAGAACTTTGTAGATCTACACTTGTAGATCTCTGACCCCTGTGGTCACTGGGGTGCTGATTGAATTCCCTGTGGCATCTGAGTGTGTTAGACACCAGACAGTCCATTGCCTATGCCACACACAACATATTTTTAGGCACAGAATAAAAGAGGTCGGATAGATGCCTGAAAGGTTGTTCCACTTGGTTAGTATTCAGATATGCTAATTTATTCATGGGAAGAAAATGATCTTGCTGCATACAAAACTAAACCCTGGTTCCTGCAATCACTTACATTTCACTAGCTGCACAAAAAAGTGACAGGTTTGACTCTGAATTTATACCCATTCATTTTGCTACCCTGAAAAGAAGTTCCTCATGAGTCCCCATGATCATCCTGAGGACGCCCAGACAGGCTGGGGGACTGACACCTTGTGAAAGAAACACCAATTCTCTGTTTGGGTCTGGTCTTGGAGTGGCTGCAGTATTTAATGAGCCCTGCTGGTCATGCCTTGCTTTGTTAATTGAGCCCATCCAAAAGGCTGAAGGACAAGCAGAGCAAGCGAAATGAATCGTACCTGCTAATTACCTTTGGGTGACTCCCTGCCTTCAGACCTCTCCTCTGCATCCTTCAAGGGCACAAGGTTTTCCCTGCAGTCCCTGATCACAAGACAAGGTTTCCAAATCAGCTCTCACTCGCTACTAAAATTAAACACTCACCTTTGCCAAGTGGCCTTCCAAAATTCCTGTTTCTTCTCCTCTGTGCCACCTGTTCCCACTACTGCAAGAGCAAATAAGCCATTCCCTCTTTGGAAGAAAGCAACCTCTTCTGTTCTTCTTTTATTTTAAATATGGTGGAACAAGCTTTTCTTCCACCAGCAATGAAAAGCAGACACACACCTGGTTTATCTGTGCTCATCACTGCTTTGTGTGAGGCCAAATATCCACAGCATGTTAATTACTGAGCCTGTATTATTGACTTTCTCCAGTTATTTGCTATAAATTAAACTATAAAATCAGGTGGTTCACATCTCTTTGGTCCTTGGGACTGGGAAATTTGCCTGCTTGTATAAAAGTGGAATTTCGTTTCAGAAAATGCTCTTTACGAGCAGGTTTGGCAGCACAAATCAGATCCAGACCTGGACCCCAGCTCCTGCACATTCCAACCCACAGCAGAAGCACAGAGGAGGAACCAGCTCCAAATTTCACAGCTGGTCCTGCTAACTCCAACTTTCAGAGCAGCTTGATCCTGACAGGAGCAGGTTTATCAACAGGAGCAGGTTTATTAACAGGAGCAGGTTTATCAACAGGAGCGGGTTTATTAACAGGAGCAGGTTTATCAACAGGAGCAGGCTGCCCTGTGGGATGTAGGGCCAAGGAGGTCCTCAGTATTGATCAGGGTCAGTGTCTGACAGCAATAGCTCAATCCTACATAGCCTGGTCTCCTCTCAGCTCTTTGGGTCTGTAGGCAGTTCAGTGTATTTCATGTTTTTCAAAGGCTATGGTTGATTCAAAACCACTAGAAATTTCTCTTGTGACTGAATTAAATAAATGATGATCTCTGTTTGAAAAAAACAGACATTATAGGGTTTCTTCAGTACTTTTGAGAGAGCAAGGTAAATTTGTCAAAAAAAAATGTTCTTTTGACCTGGGGGAGCTGGCAAGTACTTCATACATGAGAGCTCTTTGATTGCACTGCTTATAATTATATTAACTCAGAGCTTTTGCCAAGCTCTTGATTTATAAATGTGCATGACTGTGATCTTTTTTTAATCCATTAAAATATCTGTCATCCCAGGGCAGTAAGATCTTTTATTCAGGACTCCTTGTGAGTTGGTTTTATTTGCTGCCACGTACTTCACTGCAAAGGAAGCAAACCTAGTGGCGTGTGTGTGCATTTGTAAGGCATCTGTCTAGCTGTGTGCAGGATACTGGAGTGCATCACACCTTGCAAAGCTCTGATGATGGCACCCACTCTCAGAGGAGAGCCCCTGAAACATTGGTATGCCATAGCATCCATGCTCAATTAACTAATTAACAGACAATACAGTTTGTGTGGTCACTCATCCCTGGCACAGCTCATCCCACACATTAATGTGTGTGAAGAACGAGGCTTCACTTCTTCGATTTTGAAGTATTTATTATGAAAAAAAACAACAAACAACAATAGCGGATGCCCACAAGGTAAAGAGCAGCACCCGGCACACAGCTGGTCTGCCCAGAGGCACACCACAGAGTCCCTGCACCTCATTTTTATTCCCTCTGAGTGCCAGTCAAGACATTTTGATACTTTTTGATACTTTTATCCAATCCTCGGGGTGAATTTTCCTTAACCCTGCCCCTTGTACCCGCCCTTTGGGGGTGGTTGGCCCTGACTCCACCCTCTGTATCCACCTCTCTGGGCGGTCTGTTCAGACTCCGCCCTATGGGGCATGCTCCGTGTTGGAGCTGGGCTGGTCCTGGCGTCTTGACTGACACTCTTTTACAGAACTTTCTAGAAGTCCTGTCCTGGCGGCCATCTTGTCCCATTACTTTTAATAGGATTTAAATGTTATTCAAAACTTCCAAGGGAGAACATTAATGATATTACAGATAACCACCACAATCTTATAAACTTGTCAACCAAAATAAAACCCCCTCATTAACTCACTTAATCTGTTTAACATTTAAAACTAATTAAACCATCATTCTTTAACTCTTAATACGAAAGTCAACTTCCCATAACCCATCTATAACAATGTGGAATTTCTCTCTGCCAAAGCATCACTCAGGAAAGCAGTACTGCTCGTGCTCAACACAGTGGGAGTTGTGTTTCTGTTGTGTGTGGGGCTTGAGATTGGTAGACTTCAAACAGCAGACTGAGAGTAAGTAACTTTGCTGCTGAAGGCTTTGGAAAAAAAGAACCTTCTGTTGGTTCTCATCAAATATATGTGCTTCTCATGGTTTTGTTTGTTGGAGGAAACAGAACACAGTGAAGAGGGACCCACTGTGATCAAATGCTCCATTATAAAAAAGCTGTAAGTAGCTTCAATATTTCACATTTTCTGACTTTTGTAGTGCAGGACTCAACATGAGGGCTGGCTGGAAAACAAGGCCACAATAAACCTCTCTGGGAAAAAAAAAAAAAGCTTCTCTAAACTCCTGTAGTGTGACTGCAGCCCTGGAGATCAATTTCTCCCATGCAGGCTGTCAGGGTGCTGCTCTGAAGCAGTGGATGGCACAGAGAGACACCACCCTGGAGCCATTAGGGCAGGGGCCCCTGCGATGCCCAATTTGCTCAGGTGAGGTGGTGTAGGTGCTGGGAGGCAGAGCAGAAGCAGCACAGTCAGGAGCTCGTGCTTACCCCTCCATCTCCCACTGCAGCCCCTGCTGTGAGTATCTCAGCAGCCCATCCTCACCAGAACATCTGCAGATGCTGATCCAAGCCCAGATATGAGCTCTTGCTACAAATAACACCTTATGGGACACACTGAGATGGGGCAGGAGATGCCATGAAGCATTTTTAGCAGCCAGTGGCGGCAGAATTGAACCCTCCTAGTCAAGAGCATTTCAATGCTGGAAGAAGGAACAAACAGCACACAGCAATTCAGAGTGACAGTGGAGAGAGATCTGAGTTCAGATTGCGTTGCAGCACTGACCCAGAACAAGCTGTTTCAATAAACCTACCAACCAAACCACCGTGGTTATGAGATGGAGGTGTAGGTGCAGCTGGACCCAAGTTTAGTCCCAGACTCAGTCCACCATTTATGTCTAGAGGGACATAATGTCATGTGTCATATAGGCACAATCAATTCTTTATATCCCTTAGAAAAGATTTCAAAGTTTAGCATCTCTCAGCCTTGAGGAATCACCTTGAAGGGCAGCCCTACACAAGAGGAGATCGTGCCATGCAGCCTGCTGCCCTGCAGGAGAATCCAATGGTCCCCATGGTACCTGCTATTTATGGGGTAGGGTGATTGACTTAGTCGTATTTACATACCAGCTGTATCTGGGGTTGGCACAGTCCTCAGCTCCTGAGCAAGATTTATGGCCCTTAACTGTTGTGCTGTTCTCTGGTAGCCAGACGTGGCCATCCTGACCACCACTGACGGCTATTGCAGAAGCAGGAAAAGGGGGAGAGGGAAGCACACTGCCACAGTCAGGGAGGTGGAAAAACCCTTCAAAGAGTTTGAGGCACTCAGAAAGTGTGCCTTCACAGTTAATTAAATCAAGGGAAAAGTTTGCTCTCTGGTAGTTACCAAGGTAATGAAAAACCTTTCCTCTGTACCCCACAGCACAGTAAGTAAATAGATACTGACTTCGCAGCAGGCCCTCTGTGAATGCTGTGTGGGCAGGGGTGGGAATGAGCAGTTTGGACAACTCCGACCTCTGCATTAGTGATGTAACTCTTGGTCCCTGTAGAGAGATAAAGCTCAGCAAGGCTGTGGGTTTCCCGTGGTGTCTGTACAATAAATGCATCTTCCAAAGTGTGAGTCAGAGGAATTCAGCTGGAAAGCCACAGCCAAAGCCTCCAGGACTGAGCGGCTGCCTAGGAGGACAAGAGAGCTCCTGTTCCACCTGCACCTTATCCCTCCAGGCCTGTCTTTTGGAGCCTGTCTTTGTTAGAGCAGATACTCCAATACAACAACAGTCAGAGCCACTACAGCTGCCTTCCTATCACAGGGAAGAGCCAGCAAGAGGAATTCAAACACAGCTGGGAAAGGAGAACCCCCACAGATAAAAGGAGCAAGAGAGAACTCAGCCACAGCCACCACGGGAGGGATGTGGATGTGTTTGGTCAGGGATAAACCCCTTTAGGTTTCACCACTGAATAGCAGTGTGCAGGAAGGTGAGTGTCAATGCCTGAGCTCCTTCTGCTCCCCAGCCAAGAAAAGCCTCAGGGCATCTCAGCAACTACCAGGGAACAATGTTTCTGCACAGGTGGGATCTCAGGTTGGGTTCATTTAACTGAGGTTGGGTTCATTTATTCTGCCATTCTCTTGTGTAATCTTTTCCCCTGCTTGAGGTACATCTACTTTAATTTGGCTTGGCTGAAATAAACATATCATGTTGCCACCGCTGCTTTGCCTTGTGGGGAGTCTTGGGAAAGTGAGATCCTGTGCATCAGTGGAGTTAGAGATGTGCACAGGCAGTACCAGGGGGAGCTGCCACCCAGGATGAGTGACACTGTGCCTCCTGCAGAGCTTCAGAGGCAGCTCCTTAGGCAGCTTTCCCCAGTGCCAGCTCCCAGACAAAGTCCCTGTCTTGACACATGCCTCACTTGTCTGAGGGAACGAAAAGTTTTATGCAAGGCAGTCCCCTAAACACTCATGTCTTTCTTCCTACAGAACCTATTTTATGTGTTTTCTGATCCTGTGAGATCACTGCCCAAGCCCAGCAGGTATCTCTCTCTCCTCACATGGTCTGCACTGCCTCATCTCAGCCAATATTTGGGCATGACCCATCTGAGATAACCATGAAGAAAGCAGGAATTACCTCACCTCTCTATTTGACCAAGGGAAAATACCATTATTCTGCTATCATCACAGCATTTTTCCATCAATCTCTTTTGGACAATATCAGATATCTGGTTTTTTTTCTTCAAATGGGGATATCATTGCCACATTTTCACAGCTGTTCTGATACAGCTATTGCTTGCATTCCCATGGCTTCAGGCCATTGCTGTTCTTCAGTAGCAGGAAAATCATTGCAGAGACTGCAGAGGTGGAGTAGGCTCTTCCAATCAGCTAATTGCTATTATTAAAGCTAACTAGCTGAAGAATTAAACTGTATTACAAAAAGGTGTTTGAGTGGAAATAAAAGCCCATTTCATCATGAAACCAGCCCAGAAGATGGATGCTGGTTCCATGCGTGGCAGCAGGGAGCAGATCCTGCTCAGAAAGGCTGACAGGATCTGAATGGCCCTCTCTCCTCAGGCAGGTGAAGCTTTGCACAGCACTAGCAATAGGAGCAGCTGGTTTAGTGATCCTGGCAGACTGACATCAAATAGATGGCAAATGCTTGTGCTTCATCTCCTTTTCCAAATTCAAGAAGAGTGTTTGAAGTAAGCAGAGTTAAGGGCCTGAGATAGCTCCTATACCAATTATTGGAGATCTGGCAACACTCGCATCACTTTTTCATTTCGTTTACAAGGGAAAAAGAGCCCCATGTGTGACATTAAAGACCTTGTGAGCATTACAGATACTGTCAAAAGTACCAATAAAAGGAACTTCTTCAACACCTGATCAAGCATCACTTATTTGAAGAGCCATTAGGGGCTGAGCTCAAGTTCCTGAATGTAGAGTCTTTCTGTTTAATAATCACAAAATACAAATTCTATTTGGTATGTACTGAGGTTTGGGGTTTTTTTAAGTAACTCCTCCAATTTGGATTGGATGTCTGAGAACAGCAAAAACTGCAGTTTTCCCAAACCAAATCCTTCCCGTCCAACTTAGCAATGGAGCCAAGAGAAGTGGTAGAACATAAAATTTTGTTGCTGCTCAGGATGAAAGTTTCACAAAAGTTCAGGCCCAGGGGGACTTCCTAGGCTAGAAAATTTTATCTCAGAGTTACAATTGAGCAAACTTACAGGTGCTTACAAAGCAAATTGTAGGATTAGAAGGATCCTGTCTTCAGAGCAGGTGAGTAGGCAGTAGAACACCTGTTGTTCTCACAGAAAGTGTTTTCTGCTTTCCAATATGTAACTTCTTTCACATTTCCTTGATTGCTTCTTGTCCTACCCATCCTGGGATGGAAGTGGGGATTACTCCTGTCTCCCTCATAGAGACCTGACATATATTTCAAGATGTTTTTAATTGTTTCTGAGTCATTGACTCTGAATGTATCCAAATGCATCAGCTGAGGCCTCATTCCTGCTGAATAGGGCAGCAGGGTAACCTCAGGGGCCCTGCAGTCTAACTGCAAAAGTCACCTTAACGATAGTCTGGAGTGACCTGCTGAGCTGTGCTGCCTGGGGAAAGGTGGGACAGTCAGGTAGATCAGTCACTTGCTCTGCTGTCCCTTTTTATTAGGCATGTACTGCAGCCAGCTGCGAAGAAGAAAGAAAATGGTCAAAGAAATCAGTTTATTTTCTCCACTATTAATCCCAGGGGATCTATAAAGCTGTTCTTAAAGGTTTCCAGTTGAAAGGTGCTTTGGGAGTGCACAGTACACCAAATAGTGGAAGATATCTTACTCTATCAGGACACTTCTACGTCTTTTTTACTGCAACACATTATTATGTGCAGAGTGACATTATGGACTGCTATGTGCAGAATCTGAGCAGAGGAGATGGTAAGAAAAAAGCACCTGTAAGGATTCAGAGAGAACTTCAAAGACCAAGAAAGGGGCAGACATGACTTATTTGCATGTTATCTAAATTCTATGTCTTATCCTGACCTCAGGTCAGATAGCAATTATTAAATGAACTTTGTAGATCAGACACAAACTGTACCACATTACAGAATCCCCCAAAGACTGTCTCCAGTGCAAACTCAGCCTCCCACTTCTGTTGGTCGTGGATTACTTGTGACAGGCTGGGCAGAAGATTGATTATTGTCATAAATTATTTCATGATCCCTCTTCTGGTGCAATAAAAGGCAGTGATTCAGCTATCCAGCGAGTGGTGAATGAAAAGAAATGAAGGACTTAATTAAGAGCAATTCTAGATCAGAAATTCGTTGGTGAAAGATTTTTTAATCCATTTAAAATTTCACTGATTTCTTTTTATTTCTATTAAAGTCAGTAGAATGAAAACAGCATTCCATTGTGAGAGGCTGCACCTTGACTAATCATAGTCACTGAAGTTGTTTTGAACAGTCTGTTTCTGTTTAAATATGTTCTTTGATTTAATCCCATATTTTCTACAAAGTACTACAGGTTTTTTGTCTGTGTCAATGCAGCATGACAATATTCCAAGGCTGCAAGACAGGAAATGTGTAAGAGAAACTGGTTTCTACTAGTGGAAAAAATTAATATACTGGTTGTAAAATGGGTGCTACGTTTTCTAGGGGGAAGTTGAAAGAGGATATTAAAAGGGTATAGCTACATATTAATTCAAGTTTAAACAGTTAGACACAAAGGATTTTTAAGAAAAAAATGGGATATTGCATGAAGCAAGCCCTGGGAGTGACCCACCAGGGAAGAGTCTAGAGATGAGTGAGTGAGGTCCATGAAGGGAACTGGTGGCACACACAATCCCAGAGCCAGGACTCGAGCCCTGGCCCCGTCTCTGCAGCCCCAGCCCTGAGCTCAACACCTCAGCTCGCAGTGCAATGCGTGAATCATATTGCACAAAAGCCACAGGTGAAAATAAGAATGCTGCCCTTGTGTTTTCTCAGGCACTGCTTGGAGAAACACTCAACTCTAGAGCTAACTTTTTCCTCCTTCATCTTCCTCCTTGCTCCTCTTCCAGCCCATTTGATGGACTTTCCATGCTGATATGTTTGTGCCCCTTTCCCACAAGCTTGTGGGAAGAGGAGGCTGTGGTCCTTCCCTGCAGATGTGAATTGAGGAGGCACCCAAGGCAGGCAATGAGCCCACGGCTCAGCCAAACTGTGAGCTTCAGCCTGAGTCACGTAACACCCACTGTCCACAGCATTATGAATCAGAAGAAAGACCAAATTAATCCCTCATGGATTGCCATGGACAAAAGAGCTCATAATTTTCCAGCGCTGAAAATTCAGGAGGGACAGAATGTCAATAAAACCTCCTTCAGAGCACCAAGTTTCTTATATCTAATTTCTTTCAGTGAGAATTATCTGCCATTCATTAAAATGCTGAGATTTGTGAAATTTACTTTTTACTTTGAGTTTGCAGCATTGCGGTCTTTGGCCAGAAAATTCAGCTATTAAATGTCTATCTCTTTTCTTTTTTTTTTCTTTTTTTTTTCTCTTTCCCCTTGCTTTTGAGGATAGGAGGAAGGAAATCAGCAAGAGTTTAGGTGAAAGGCAATGAAATGTTCAAGAAGGGAGCAGAAAGAGAAAGGTGGATTATCCTAAGAAAAAGGGAAAACTGTACGTCTGGAAAATGCAGATTGTGGAAAGAAGACTGCACAAACAGCTTTCCTTCCTGGTGCAGACACACAGTACATGTATTTTCTCATCTGTAGCTCACATATAATTCAGAACAAGTGATATGGGAAGTGAAAAGTGCTCTAGGAACTAATAATCAGATAAAATGGTTTTTGTCCAGGGAGAAGAACTGATGAAGAAGAGCCACATGGGAGGCAGAATAGGCATGCGGGAGGTCCACTGTCCAGTCCCAGCTGTGTCACTGCTCTTCTGGTGATTTGGGTTACCTGCCTCCCTCTACCCCAGAAAAAGCTGGTTCCACTTGGAGGTTTGTGACTTGTTCTTCCTTGCTTTTAATTTTCCTCCGTGGAAAATAAAACCATATAATATATTTTTCACTTGAAAATCCAACATAATTCCTACTTTCTTTCTTTCCTTTTTAGGCATATTTGAGCCCTTTTACACATTGGACTAGCATAGAAAATGTGTACTTAGTAGAGTTTCCATCTCTTTCTATCTCCCGTGCACAGAAGGCTTGGAATTTGATGGAAATAATCTGATTCATGCTCTCCCCTGAATTTGTTTTTCTATTTTATCCCCACTATCCTGGCTGAAATAATGTCATTATTTCACAGGCACAAAATTAAATATATTTCTATATCTCCATTTAAAAAATCAGTATGAAATGAAACCTGCTTTCCTGTTCTCTGGCTGTGTTTGGAGAGCAGCTCATGAGAAGCGCTGCCCTGAAGGAGCAATTTGCAGGGCACAGACTTTTCAGCCACCCTGGGAGCTCTCTGTGCACATCTGATGCCTTCTGCTGGCACCTCCACCGTGGAGATCTGGTGCAGGGAGTTCAGACACTGCCCCTCAGCCCTGAGCACAGCCCTGCCCTTACGGACATGCTGCAGCCCATGGGGAGCCCGGTCACTCCATCACGCAAGAGAGGCCATTTAGGGTGCATATACCACCAAATCCTCAAAGATTTAAATGTGATCATGCTCAGCTTTGCCCTTCTGACCATCTCTTAGAGAGTTTCAGCCTTGAATCTGCATTTTTCCTAAAAAGGATGGTGATTTATGAACATGAGTGTGTCATGAGCCAAGGACAGATCCCAGACAGGACTTTATCCTCTATTTCTCTCCAGGTCACATACTTAGGTGTCCTGTCTCCTTTCTGTTCAACACTCTCAGTGTCCCACTCCCATCCCCACTTTCTGCTCACATTCCTCCACCACACCACACTTATAGAACCATATATGATACTTCTTGGAGAGAGGACTTTAGTGTCATTTGTCTCACGGTCCAATGGCAAGCAGAAGGTGCCAGCAGGGTTTCATAAAGCTCCCTGTTCAAGGCAAATACAGTGTGAGGCTCTTACCTGCACTTCTGTGAGTCTCTGACCCTAGGTAGGCACTGTAGGGCCCTGACAGTGCATTTGTAAAACCTCAGTGACAGAGAAATGCAACATCTGAGAGGTGGGGGTGACAGGCTGAGCTGTGGAAGATCTGACAACACCTACATGGCAGCCTGCTTTGCCTAGAGGAGTAGGTGGGCACCAAATACCCTCAAGAATTTAGCTTTAAGTATACAGGAAGGTGTCATTCTGTGAAAGTGTTGCACTAAGGATTCAAATTCATGACCTCAGAGACTGCGGAGTATGGCAATAGACACAACTTCTTGCAGTGTTTTCTTGTGGTAGTGAACAGATACTACAAAGATGTATGGGGGTGGGACAAAAATAAGAGGAAAAAAGGAAACTGTAGAGCTGCAAAAAGGGAAAACTTGCTCTCTAGCATTAGGCACAGGATGAGAGGGAAAGATGACTGATTTAAATTATTATTATTATGGGCAATTAAACAACTTGAAAGAAATGCTTGTAGTTTGTGTTTTTAACTTTCCATTCTTTGTTTCTTTTCAGAACTTCAAGTGGTTCCTTCTATTCTTACTGCATTTTCAAACTGCTCAGCAATTTATACACTGTCATGATTTGGGTACTTTTAGCTTGGAAGGGTCCTCTGGAAGTCGTCTAGTCCAGCTTCCTGCTCAAAGCATGGCTATCTTCAAAGTTAGATCAGGATTCTCAGCACCTTGCATAGCTGAGTTTTGGAAACCTCCAAGGACAGAGATTTTCTGTCTTACTGGGCACCTACTCTGCTGACTGACCAGCATGCCCACACACACAGTTTTTCTAGGCAATCTCCCCTCTGTACGGGGACACAGGAAATGAACATAACAGCACAGGACATCCTGGTTTGCTTCATGTTCTCCTGCTCATTTTTAAATTGTTACAGGCCTATAGATATAAAATGAGACAGCAGTTAATTTGGATACTCCATCATAATTCATTGGGGAAATCAGGCCCAATTCAGCTGCTACTGAACTCAACACATGTCTCCCCAAAGACTTCTCAGTAGGATTCAACTCCGTACCTGGAACTTTAGGACATGTCCATATTTTCAGAAACCTGTTTCTGAAAATAACCAGTACAGGTGTTTCAGTTACTTCCAGGCTCATGGCCTGTCTTTCCTCCCACATGTGGTCAGCAGGAGAGGTCTAGAGCAGTCATGTCTCTGGGTAACAAAGGAACCCATTCCATCAGTCAGGAAGCTGACCTCTGGAGAACAAGCAAAGCCTGAACTCTAAAACTGCTTGTTCTGCTTTAGTTTTTACGTAGAGCAAGCATGATCCTGTGGTGCAGCTGAGTCAGTTCATGAGCACTGTGAGATGAGAGCAGATCCATCAGATCTGATCTACTCCTGCTAAGAAATGTATATGTGCCTTGCAAGAAAATGTTGGCCCACTGGAACACTCAGCTTTCAGATTTGGCGGAACAGAAGACATAAAAATCCTTTTCCTCCGGGCTTTATACTTCCTCAATAATTTTTTTTTTGTTGGGTTTTTCTTGTGTGTTTGTTTGGTTTTGCATTCAGATATGAATTTAAATATGAGCTCATCTGAAGAAGATGACTTTGAAATAGCCAGAAATTGTGCTTACACAATTAACCAATTTCATGCCTGGCATGGCTCAGGGAGAGCTGATTCTATCCTGTGCAATGAATCACAAGATTGATACAAAATTCAAACATAATCCTTCTTTACACTTCAGTTTACTGTTTGAGGTTTCTTTGACCTGGCCTGCAAAGCTGGCATCTCTGTAAGACTTGACAAGATGAAAAGTGAAATGATGATCAAGAAGCCATCTGTCCTTTATCTTTCTCTAGTGGCATATATGCAAATGAATATCTTGATTTCTGAATACAGTATTTGTTTCCCAATATGATTTCATCTTTCTTGCCTGATTATATCAGAGATTTTAATCTCAATAATTAATTCAGCCAAATGGATATGATTCTTTAAACATACCCATCCTCCCACTCCATTAAAATTAAATCTGAGATGTGGGGTTTCTTTAATCAGGAAGGAATGATAATATTTTATCTCCCTGTTTCCTCTAGTTAAATCAAAATGACCCTTTAAGGCATTGGTAAATGGTTTCTGTGGTACTACAACTATCAGGAGGGACTCAAATGGGATTTGAGAGTAACTGCTTCAAGATGTGTATCCAGTGGCTGTACAGGCAAAGATGGGATGATTGTAATTCCTCCCAGCCAAAGATGGCTGGCTGTGCTGGGATGAGGTGTCTCACAATGTTACGGGACAATTTTTACACTGTTTACCCTGAAGATATGTCTTGGGTCTTCTTTACTGGAAGATATAATGAGTGAGAAGTGATTTATATTTATCATGCAAGATCGTAAAACTAAAATAAAGTAAAAAGGAATATGACACTTTCATACTACCCAGGGATATTGGTTCTGTATAAAGCCAGTCCTATAAATGCTGTTTTCCAAAACATTCTCGTGAAGCAGCTAGCAGTAGGTAAATTTGATAATCTGTTGTAATTCAGAACAGGGCATTTTTAACCTGGGACTAGCAATGGCCTACTCTTGGAAAAAAATGTGTCTCTTGAGAGATGAACACTGGAAAGTGATGAGTAGGAAGGACAGGGCTTTCAGAAGTTATGACAGTCTACAAAGTAATTTCTTGTTCACTTGTTCTGTTTTCCTGGGTTTTATCCTCCTTAATCAAGGCTGACTGCTTCTAAAGCTCTCTAATGCTGAGTAATATCAAAGCCACAAAAATAATCCTTTCATGTTCTTATCTCAACAGGTTAAGGCTGGAAAATATCCTTTGTAGTCAACTACCTTGTAGAACTTTTCAATCACAAAGTTTGCTGAAGACATTAGATAACACCTAGAATTTACACACAAAACCAAGCAACATCAGTCTCATCTGTACCTTGGAGCAGAGTCTGGACATGACATTCATCACAGGGCAGCAGGTACCCCTGATAGTGTATCAAAAGTAATGCCAGAGAATGCTGACATTTATCACAATGGAGAAAATGCGACTCACTGCACGTCAGCTTCTAAAACATGGACATCTGCTGCCAAGCTTGTCATCACTGCATTACCTTTGTGATCAATGGAGAGGAATAGGCGCAGTTCATCTCATCTGCCATGGGCAGGATGAATCAATCTGCTTCTGTCTGCTAGCTGGAAAGGGAAGCTGAGGTGTCTAGTGCAAATGGAGGTATCTAAAGAGGTGATTATGCCATTGTTGAGTGCAGCCTCACCTTGAGCACTGTGTGCAGCTCTTGGCCCATCATTTGAGCAGGATGTGAAGGTCCTCGAGTGTGTTCAGAGGGGGTGAAAGGGTTGGAAGGCACATTGTGTGACACATCCTGTCAGGAGTGGTGAAGGACTCTGGGCTCGTCTCGTTTGGAGAAGAGGCATCTGAGCATCAACCTCATTGCGACAGATTCCTGAGGAGGGCAAGGGGGGAGATCCCTGTGATTCTCCCTGAGATCCAGTGATAGGATGTGTGGGAATAGTTCAGATCTGCACCAGAATTAGACTGGATACTGGGAAGCATTTCTGTACCAGGAGGGTGGCCAAACACTGGAACAGGCTTTCTGGAGAGGTGGTGAATGCCACAAGCCTGTCAGTGCTTAAGAGGCATTTGGATAATGCCCTTAACTACATGCTCTAACTTGGCCAGCCCTAGGATTGGTTAAGCAGTTGGACTAGATGATCCTTGTAGGTCCCTCCCAACCAAATTTTCTGTTCTGTTCTGTTCTGTTCTGTTCTGTTCTATTCTATTCTATTCTATTCTATTCTATTCTATTCTATTCCTATACCAGTCTTCAATGTATAGAGACTGGCACAGATACTGCCCTGCAGTACTTGTTTTGCCCTTCTGCCTCAGAGTCCTCTGCCAAAGAAAAATGAGATGCCAACTTAGACTTCGCTGAAGTGTTTTGAGAAGCACAAGAGATCTCAGCTAAAAGGAGTTATTCATTTTACTTACAGGTGTCACAATGACATTTTTCTCCCTGGGGACTGAACTTACAGGAATCAAACTGGGAAAGAAAGGAAGGGAAGAGGAGGAGAGGTCAAAGACCTTCTGCCAGTGAGATCCCTCTGCAGGATGGTGCGGGAGGAGGATGCTGGTCAAGCCTTGTCCTGAGCAGAGCTTACCCTGACATGCAGCTGTTGCTCACAGAGGAAATATTAGAAGGCCAGAACACAGGTGAAGTGAGGTGATGGCTGAACAGTCCCCATGGGTCTGGCTTGCTTGGCAGCGCTTTGCTAGTTCCATGTAGAACCCGGAAGATACCAAAGAAGTTCTTGTTCCAGTGCCCACAATATGAACCCCCCTGTGAGAGACTGTGGTTAATGGCTTAAACATTGTTAAAGCAGCTGTGACCGCCAAAGCCCACTCCCCACCCAAATATGCCTCCTGATAGGAACTGGACTGTGAGTTAAGACCAGGTTTGCACACACTTCTCGCCAACCAAGGTGAGAGGAGGGCAGTTTTTGGGTTTGTGGTGTAACCTCTGGCCAGAGGGAGTGAACACCCACCCTCCCTTACACCAACTGGCTCAGCTGTAAAACCCCCACAACCCTGTGAAGGTCTCATCCATGGGGCATTCGTGTGAGGGGCAGCTGAGGAGGTGTCATAATCCATCAAACACCCCCGGAGTGCACCCATACCGATTCCTGAGGCCTTGCCCCAGAGACTGCACATGAGGTAAAGTGATGCAACAGATTCAGAGTCTTTTACAACAGACAGTGTCAAACTTCCCCCCTCACCCCCTTGCCCCCAGGTGAGGTTTCTGGGCTTTCTCACCCGGTCTGAACATATAATAATCCACTGAATTCTGTGTTTTGTGGGACACTCACCACTGAGAAGACTAGAAGAGGATCATCAGGACACCATTGGGATATTTTCTACTTAATATATTCTACTTAATCTCTCCATCTCTCTCTTTCTCTTCCCCCCCACCACTTTTGTCAATTTTTTTCTCTCTCTCTTTTACTACCTCACAGTTATTGTTAAATAAAATCCATACTATTGACTTTGGTATATGGTCTTGTTTGCACCTTAATCAGGGCACAGGCATCTCTCTAACGAGTTTAATAACTGGATCTTAACACCCCCTCCCTTTTGCATCCTGAGTATGGAATATATGCACACGTATTGCTTTCTTTATCAAATGCACTGAGCAAAATCCCTTTGTATCCCATCCTGCACTTTTGAGGCTTCATATTCATATTTTCTATCAGTTGGAGAAAACCTCTTCAAAACCACTTAACCAAATCTGTCTCTTGATGAGGTGCATTGGTTTACACCAGAGATGTATCTTACATTTCCTACCTTTACCACAGAAAATGCAGTAACAAGAACAAAGACACTTCATTACCATAAGAGGAAATACAGGGAAAGCGCTCGTTCCCTGAATGTGCACACAAAGTCATTACTGGCATTACAACGTGACATTTTTAAGATTGATCATCTCTTTTTAATTGCACAAACACAGAAGGTAGTGTCATAGATTATGACCAGAAGTCATTTGCCAGATAGATATTGCAATAGCAAATGAACTTGAACTTTCTTTGAAATTGGAAAGGTATTCACAATATATATGCTACTGTTTATACCACCTACCCATGGGCTATCTGGGGAAAAGCTATTTGAGCAAAATTAGAAAATGTTGCAGAACAGCATGCTGGCAAAATAATCTCTCTTAAGTCAGTATCCTGCCAAGTGAAATTAGTGAAGCAAGTCAGATCTGAATAAAGAGATAGACTTCATTTAGCTGTGGCTGAAAGTATCATAACTAACGTTTCTCCTTTGAAAAATATTTGGTTTGTGGAATTCAAACATCCCTGTTAATTCAGCCACAGCTGAAAATGCCTGTATTGATATAAGATTTCAGATTTTTTAGTTGGTTTGGTTTTTCTCAGTTTGGAATACAAGGCCAGAAATTCTAGAGTTTCCCAATAGTGGAAATTGAGAGGAACTCGAAGGATGGAAATTAATTGGGACTGTCCTCTCCAGACTCTGATTTCAGTCCCAAAACATGCCTTTCACACCCCCTTGAGCAGTCATAAATTTGCAAAATGAACACATTTTGTGGAAAAAATAATTAAAAGAAATAGCAAGAAGATTCAGGAGAAAGACAAAGAGAGCAGGATATGTCTGCAGAAGAAACCAAGTGGAAATTAGTCACTGACATACCAGAGTACATCAGGGTGCGCAACTGAAAACCAAAGGATTTGGGGGGACCTTATCTCTGCCTCAGAACTTCGTAGGCTGATACACTGCTGTCAGCACTTCTTTCAGTGGAACAGGAGAAGGAACAGGAAAAGACTGGACTGCTTGTCCTCCTGGTGATACACTGCAAGGAACAGCTCTTGCAGTCCCTATCGCTGTTTGGGGAGTGAACTGAGGAGTGTTCAGACATCCCTGAAAACACAGAGAAACAATAACATAGTCCAGAAAAGAGACCTGGCCCAGGTGGTGCTGCCTCAAAGGCCTCGGTCTCTTACTGGATGTAATGCTCCCATTATTAGCTCGAGCAGATCAGTGAGGCTGTCCCAGAAGAGTATACAACCCTTATTGTTATTGTAGATTAAATAAACCAGCATATCCATATGGGGCAGGGGATGGTAGTTACTGGTCAGTACTGGTCTACACAGGCCAAGGTCTCTTGGACTGAACTACTCTTTTTGTGGGATCCATGTGACCAGACATGGAGATGGATGTCAGAGACATTCATTCATCTGGCTGTTCTTAATAGTGGTTACAACTGTCCATCACATCACTCTAAAGTCAGTACCTAAAATACATTATATAAATCATTCTTAAATTTGCCTACTTTTTCTTTCCATTGACAGTGTCAGGAGCTTTCCGTACACAGCAGAGGTATTTTGACACAGAAGACTATGCCCAGGCTTTTAAAATGAATTATCTGCAAAATCATGTACTTTGATGGTATGATTATTGGTTTGCATGTAACATCTAACAAATTAAAATGCTTTGTTCTTCTTGCAGTAAGTACACAGAGCTTTATTTGGTTACACTGATGGTAAATTCCTGCACAGAGTGTGTCGAGGCTGTTTGCTAAGAGCCCCTGGGAATCTCTGATAGATTGCTCTGGCTGTTGTATGTCTGCTTCTGCCTGTTCCTATTTCTGATATAATCTGGTTACTTTAGGAATAGATCCCTTCCTTCCTTGCCAGCAGCAACTGTCTTCAAGTGCTGGCAGGGATGAGGATGAGTGTTTCAGAGCCCTGGAGGAACTAAAAAAACCTTTGACATAGGCAGTAAATTACATTTTATGTTTGGAAGAGTATCTGGCCTCTAAATGACCTCGTAAACTGTGGGAGCAAAGAGAACATCAATACGCTAACTGGAGAATAGTTCATATTGCACATTATCTTAATTTTTCCATGGAAAGCGGTGCTCAGTGGGAAGGCAAGAGATTTCTGTAAGATTTCCTGGCTTCTTCTCAGTCTCAAGAAACAGAAAGGTTGGATGAAGATGGTAATTTTCCTTCACCTTATAATTTCAAACAAAAATCTACTGCAGCCACCTGCTCGTCTCCAGGACTTTCTGTTTTGCCTGACAACTTCTATTTTTACACTGGCTGAATTCCTCTCTGTAAGGAATTGCCAAAGCCACTGACACCCTCCCAGTCACACCTCCCAGCTCTACCCTGCTCTGGACTCTGGATTACGTTTCCTCATACGTTATGGTCTTGTTGCTATTTTATGTGTTTCTCCAGTTCCTTCCAGCACATGTTGTGTGGAACTGACATAAGGGAACAAAATGCAGAAATATGTCCCAATTCTTTCTGCCTTCCTCCAGGCTACACAGCACACTGGATTTTGCTGCTTCCTATTTTTTTTCCACTTCCTATCGCTGTTCTTATTTTAAACATGATCATCATATTTGATTACTGGTAGTTTGTAATTGCCCTTGACTTAACAGTGGAAAAAACCATAGCTGTTCTGTGTGTTAGCTTGCAAATGTTGGTAAGTTTTGCAGTGAGTTATAGCTCCATACTCCCCTAATAGACTGGAAAAAGGTCAGTTGAGTATTATTGCTCATTCACACACATGGCATTAGGCTCTGTGTGGCACATACATGACCCAGGATCTCATCGTCCTATGAGTTAACCATGCAAGCATTTTTAACATAAGTCAACAACTGATTTGCTTCTCGTCTGAAATGTTTTAGTAATTTGCTTTTTTTCTTAATTATTACATGTTTCCTCTGAATAAGCGAGGGTTCAGCCAGGACAGGACACCATGCTTGCCTGTAGATCTCCTCACACAGCTCCACAAAACGTGGAGCATAATGAGATTTCAAGTGCTGTGTATAACTGCAGTGTACCTAACTCTTAGGAAACACTATGTCATATTTTGTTCAAGACATTTGAAACCTGGCTTTAATGTAATTCCTTTCTAATGCATCCCATAGAAAGGGATTTGTGGTCCACAGCTTTGTGGCCCACTTTTGAGAATAGAGGACCCCTGCCACTGAATTTTCCTATGATTCTACAAATGTGGTGAGAAAATGTATCTTTGGGAATCCAGGTGAAAATCTGAGGATAGATAGGTCAGGACCAAAACCTCAGCACTAGACACAGGCATGAGAGAGCCTGCATGTGGTCTGTGCTCAGTGTCATTTCTATCCAGACAGTAAATTCATACCAGCAGGGATTTTGTTTAGTTTTGTGTTGTTTGGTTTGGATTTTTTTCCTCAGCACTTAGCACAGCCTAATCCCAGTGTTCAAGACAATAATAAATGTTGAAAGGAAGTTTGTCACATGAGTTCGGGTCAAGCCAAGCTCTAATCCTTCATTTCCCCAAACTCTATGATTTCTGTATCTTTAACCTTCTATCTGACTACACACTTACCTATAATCTAAACAAAGAACAGAAGAAGGAACTTAATGTCCACTACAGCATTCAAATCCTTTTCAGTCTGTCATTACTGCTCAGTCCCTGCTTAAAGGAAAATTTTCTCCACCCTCCTGATAATTTAGTCTTTTAGGCAATTATGAGGGAAAAAAGAGATCCTGTATTATGAAATCAGTCCTGCACAATTCCATACCATTAGCTATAGAAGCCTGTCCCCCTGTGAAAAAGCAAGAATACACCTAAAGATAAGAATTTGATCGATAAAAGTACATTCTGTCCCAATTCAGCACTGAGACCATAGAATTATTTAGGGTGGAAAAGACCTCTAAGATCATCAATTCCAAACATTAACCTATCACTGCCATGCTCACCACTAATCCATATCCCCAAATGCCACATCCACATGTTTTTTTTAGCAATTCAAGGGATGGTGACTCAGCCCCTCCCTGGGCAGCCTGTTCCAATGCTTGACAACCCTTTCAGTGAAGAAATTTTTCCTAATATCCAATCTAAGCCTCCCCTGGCACAACTTGTGGCCATTTCCTCTAGTCTTGTCACTTCTTACCTAGGGGAAGAGACCAACCTCCACTTCGCTAGAGCCACCTTTCAGCTACTTGAAGAGATTGGTAAGGTCTCCCCTGAGCCTTCTTTTCTCCAGGCTAAATAACCCCAGATCCCTCAGCTGCTCCGCATCTGACTTGCGCTCCAGACCCTTCCCCAGCTCCATTGCCCTTTTTGGACAAACTCCAGCCCCTGAATGTCCTTCTTATAGTGAGGGGGCCAGAACTAAACACAGAATTTGAGGTGTCACCTCCCCAGTGCCAAGGACAGGGGACAATCACTGCCCTGGTCCTGCTGGCCACACTATTGCTGATCCAGGCCAGGATGCCATTGGCCTTCTTGGCCACCTGGGCACACACTGGCTCATGTTCAGCTTCTGTCAAACAGCATCCCCAGCATGCACATGGCCTTGGTTCCATGCTCCTGCAGGGTCCAGTTGCTGCTGTAGGTCCACAACCACCCTGCAACAACAGTAATTTTAGCACCAAATCACTCCAACTTTGCAACAGTAGAATGAGACACCAAGCCCCCACTGTTCAGTGCATGGCACTGCTGAGAGTCCAGGAGCATGACCCAGAGAGACAACAACTGTAGCAGAATTAGGCAGCAGCTCATGAGGGAATGAGCTTTTGTTGGCCTTTACTCAATGGCCTTTATGTATCTAAATGTTCCTGCTTTAATAGTCCTCAAGAGAGGACTTCCTTACCAGCTGTTCAACCCCTTTCATCATCTGAGACATGGTTTATGTTTTGCATACTAAAGACCTAAAGTATCTTGGAAAAAGCTCTAATTTGCATACAAGGGTCTTGGCTTCCCAAAAGCATTGGGCATCCTTGTCTTCATGGTCAGCCAAACCCAGCCTCAGAGCCCACATAGCTGCATCTGGAAGATGCCATGTATTTTCTCTATAATTGTTTGATTAGGATTTTCATAGAGGCAAATGAACAGAGGAATGGCCCAGTCTCCCTGATTGGACCTCTCCCTCCTCAGAGGCTTTTCTGGAGGCTGTCACACAGCAGCTGTGTGGTTCCCTTGGGTCTGCACCAAGGTGGGTGGAGGGGAACATCCCCTTTGGCACTCCACCTCACCCCGCTGCTCCCAGGAAGCTCAAAGCACTCTTTGATCACAAATTGGCAGCACTAACTCTGCCACTGAGGGCATGTGGGCAGTATCAAATGCTCTCCCAAGACGTGTGGAGGGCACGTACATCCCAGCTCACACGGACACAAGGATTGTGCAATGTCTTGGGAAATGTTCAAGGACACTTGGCCATAAACTACTTTCTGCTTGCACAGCACAAAGAGGAATGCATGGGCCAAATCCAACGGGAGCAGCAGGAGGGGCACAAATAAAGTCAGGCAAGTTCTGTGGTACTCCATCCTCCACTGAGGTCAGTTGCTCAAGTCATTTGCTCCCATGTCAGAGAGAACCTCCGGAAACCTGCAAATACCAGGAGCCTCTCTGAAACATTCTCCCTGGGCAAGGAAGGGGCTAGTGTTTGCCAGCTCTCACAGTCCCAGAGACAGGAGGAGCAGCATGGGGGCAAAGAGGATGGGGAGATCCTTTCTATTCAATCATTTGATTGTAACAGTTTCCTTAAATCTTTTAAATACCTCTCTCTTCCACACAGAGGTTGTGAGGAGAAGGCAACGATGCATTACCACTGTGTGTCCAGACTGTGGGAATTCTCCTGACGTAAATCAAAAGCCCTAAACCCCAATGTATAGTCTGGTTTCTTGCCACATCATTCCTTTAATGAAAGGAATGTGTTTCCTTGCCTAAAGACAAAGAGACACTCATTCACACCAATCAACCAGGACTACTAAAGTGGAAAAATTGGTGTTGTTATGTCCTGCCAGTCTTAGGAGCTAAGTGATGGTGGTAAGGAAAAATCAAAAGTCACATTCACAGGTACCCATGATCATGGTCCTGCACATCAGAGTTAATAGATTCTTTCATTCTCATTCAGTGGCTGCAAGATCAGACCCCACTTGCACAAAAAAATGTACAGCCCATGCATGTGACTGTATTGGCTGTGCATTTAAGTCAGGGCAATGTTGCTGTGCACATTTCCAAGAGGAAAAGTAATGTGCATAATCTGGAAGAAGAGTTCAACTTAAAGTAAAGCTTTAAAGTTCTCCAGTAATTCCATTCATTCCATTTCAGAGCACGATTACTACTAAATTACTTTTATCCTCTAAGTACTTTTCAACATAATAAAAGGTACTGATGAAAATCAGCATGAATTTGTGGTAATAGTTTTACAGACTTTACTCTAGAATTTTGAGGGTGTGGGATTCCTGGTGCACACCTGTGTGCATATCTCCAGTCTTTGGACAGATATTTGAAAAATCACACAATCTTTTCTTATTTTTGTGGATCAGCTGTTCTGAAATGATCCTAAGCAGCTCAAGATCCAGATTCAGAGTGTGTTGAGCTTTAACTGGGAGAATTAACAGCCAGGATTCTCTGACTAAATACTGGCTTCTGTGTATCCATGTCTCCACCTGGACTGCATCACCTAGACTCCCAGAGAAGTCTGCAAAGTAGACTGGAAAGATTTAATATTCAGTTTGTTTCTCTTTACAATGGTGTTTAAATAAGCTGAATTACTCCCCACAAGTCTGTTGCCATTGACTAACAAAGAGACTAAGATGCAAGAATGTTCTTTAGATATCCAAAGAGATTTTGACAAACCTTAGTAAACTTGGCTATTAATGACCGTGTCTTACCTGTCAGAAAGTAATGGGACAAGCTTTTTCATCTGGTGCTTAAAGTTGGTCTGCATTGTCTTCCACTGACTTTTGATCTATTACCTCCCCTTTGGGGATTTACTTCATGGTGTAGTAACCTGGGCAGTTCAACAGACCAGAAGTGATTTTTTTCCATCTCCACTGTTTGGTTACTATCTGAGCCAGACAGTCATTCTGAAAAATCCAACCTTCACCTACAACAATCATTTGAATATGTGGCAATTCTTTTCTGTATCTACAGACAGAAATAATTTACTCTGCGTTCAGAAAATTAGGCAAAGTCTGTAAGGAACATAGATTTGTAAACAGGTTTACATTTATTTTTCTTTTTTTTTTCTGTCTAATCATCATATTATCAATTATACAGCTTGATATAGAAGACCCATATAAAAATCCACTTCTAGAACAGGTTATGGTTGATTGCAGGGCCATGTGGAACCTCAATGGATGGCTTAGCCAGAGACAAATACACATATTTGAAAAAAAAAGAGCTATTCCTGTTGTTGCAGGATGTGGTGGAAGCACCAGACTGTGATCTTGAAAATCTACTTGAACAATGAGATGAGAATTCATTTCCCAATGAGAATAGGCCTTCAACTTGTTCTCCCACACTATAAATCACCTGAAGGAAGTTGGGGAGAAATTTTGTAGCATTGGTAAACCAAAGATCAATCAGCGGCAACAGCCGTCTGTCATAACACACTTTGTAATCTGTGTGTGGTCTGAGCCAGACCACTAAATATCAAAGTAACAAGAAAATGTGGTTTTCAGCAGTGGCTGAAGTGAGTTCCTCACACAGCTATGTTTGCACTCTGCAGCACTGAGCACCAAGACCAAAATAAGACAGTATTCACAATGCCCTCTCCATCCAGCGCTGTCTTTAATTCTGCGTGCATGGGGCCTAATATCCGTCATGTGCCATATTGGTCCATGCCCAAAATTTGGCACCAAAGCCGTGCAGCCATCCAGTCCAGAGGGAGGAAATGTGCAGGTGCTTCCTGCCTTCTCCACCCTCAGCTGCTGAAACAGAGCCTGCCTTGCTGTAGTTCAAGAAGATATCCTGCTCACAGAGCTATCTTTAACCAGTAAACCATAAATTATGCTTTGTTAACACTCTGAAAATTAGACCAGAGTTGAGAATTAGAAACAGGAGGCATGACCTTGCCTCCAAATCAGGAGACCTCTGATTTGAGGGGAGTCTTTCTCCAGCAAAGCACTTTTTGCAAGCTAGATGGTCCCGCTGCCCTTACCCTGCAGCTGTACCACAGATGGGAATGAGGCAAAAGAGTCACAGCCCATTATCTTCTCCATCTCTACCAGCATGTCGCAGAGCACGTTCGAAAATTTTTGGGTGCGTTTTTTATTTCTATTAAGATAGATCTCTCATATATGGTCTCAAATCTGTTTTATTCATCTGTCACACACATCCTGTGTTGAAGACAGTTGTTTTTATGAAATAAGAAAAAAATAAAATCAACCTGCTTTGACACAGGGCTAGAAATTGGTGGGGAATGAGTTCCTGGTGTGACTCCAAGCATAATGTCTGAGTTGTATACTCGCTGTCAGAGAGAGCATTTGTGTGAATGGTCAGGAGCAAAAGTGGAAAGTCTGCCTGAAACTAAAGGTGCAAACATCTGCTTAATGGTTCACAAGCAACAGAGAAGTGAGCATCAGTTATTTAAAATTCCTCTAGCTGCCAAGTCTTGTGGCTTCACAATGTATTTTTCTGAAAGTCCCTGATGCTGAGGTGGGTCATATTTGGCAATGAAAAGATCTCACATTTACCTGTAAGCTGTTCCCATTCTAAACCTTAGTGTGGAGCTGATACTCTTCTGCCTCTCTGGAAATCTCAACGGAACAAGATGTTTATCTGGAAGGCTTGTTTTTCTCAAACACATGCTGTTAGGTTTCATCCAAGAGTCCAAAGGAGGAAGTCTAAGCTCCTTCCATTCAGACTGTCACAACAAATTATTTAACAGTCTTTGCTGGATTTAATATTTATGCATTTAAATAATAAAAACCAGACAGCAAGTGAAAATAATTCCATTGGCTTTTGTTATTATTTCTTAAAATAATCTTTTGGGGGTTTGTCACTTTCTTTGTTTATTAAATGGTTGGCAAATTTGATAATGGCTTTACTCTTCAGTCTGAAAATATTTTTCCATTTATTTTATAACTAACACCTACAATGCAAAAAGATAGATAAAACAGCCAGTGGGATAAATCCAGTGATGAGCATGAGCATAGCCATATCAAGGGCAGTGGTCCTAAACTGTATCCTTTGATGAGAGCCAGAAGTCCATTTAGCCTCACAACATCTGTTGTTAGGCTTAGTGTTACTATTTTTTGTTTACAGATGGGGAAAAAAGGTACTAAGAAGGTACTAAAATCATCATGGTCATTCAGTCTTACATACAGCTGGCAATTGATGTGGTTTTAAAAATAAAGACATTTGCAGCCATTTCATGGCCTGTATTAGCAATGCCTGTTATAGTAAGCAATTTGGTAGATCAGATTTTTTAATGCTGAGATGTTTCCCTCTCTGCTGTCTGGTGGGAGCAGAAGGGGTGCAATTTTGATGAATTTCCACCTGGTCCCCCAAACGCCGAGTCTCTCTTGGCTGTGTTGCCCCAGGCTGCCCAAGAAGATCTCTTCCACAACCCCTCGTCCTTCACCAGGCTCCGGGAAGGGCTGCACTGAACTCATGTGTGCCATGCCAGTGTCAGGAGCACATCACCTCCTAGTTGTCCTCGTGTCTGGGGCTTGACAGTCCCTCATGCTGCTGGCACCCTGCCTGATGTCACTGAGAAGCTGCCATTTGTACAAAAGTGTCCCCTACAGCCTCTGGACAAACAGGTGGTTTGATCATTCTGAGGGGGGTAAGATTTCACTTTGGAAACAAACCAGGCTGTAAACTGACACAAAGCTCTTCCTTTGCCAAAATCTTAGTTAAGAAAAAATAGAGCAAGTGTCTCCCCAGGCCCTGCTGCATCCCTGCTCTCTGCCTGTTTCTGAGTCTTCCTCAGCTGGGATACAGCAGGACCTGGGATCACAGACAGCACTGCAGAGCAGCTTCAGGGACAGCCTCACCCCATGGGCCGTCTGCAGGAGCACCACAGAGCTGTCCCAAGCCTGGGAGGAGAGGATTTGGCACTACCAGCAGTGCAGTCTGTAGCTGCGCTCTTTTCTAGGTAGCAAGATTGTCCTAGGTTACATGGAAGGTGTAACCAAAAGTATGTATTCTATTACCATCTCCATAAGCTGTTAAAACAGGTGGGGCAGTGCTCTTTTTGTTCAGCATGACCCAGCCCTGATAACACCATCGGGGCTATCTCTGCTAATGGGCCATCAAGGTCTCCGAAAGTGACTCACAGGATTACATCAGCCCATTGTGAGACGCCCCGCCCAGAGGGGAGGAACTGAACATTCCTACCTGCTTATAAACTGAGACTCTAGAATATTGGGGAACCTTTTCCACTGGATTCCCAGAGGAGAAGAGCTCAAGAGCCACCACTGAACCTCCAGAGACCGACGAGATCTTTCCACAAGATCACCACTTCAACAAGTCTACATCCATCACTCCAACGGGACTGCAGCCATCATTTAACTGCACTGCTAGCACCACCCTAACAGGGTGCACGTTGTATTCTGACTTTGTCTATCTAAACCATTGTTTCTGTATTATTGCCTTGCTCTAAATATTAGTGTAGAACTGTTATTCCTTCTCCCATACCTTTGTCTAAAAGCCCTTGATTCCAAAATTATAATAATTAGGAGGGAAGGGGGTCACATTATCCATTCTAAGGGAGGCTCCCACCTTCCTTAGCAAGACACCTGTCTTTCAAACCAAGACAAAGATGAATTCTCCATAGCATGAAAAATTGGCCAGAACTGATAAGCACTGGATACACAGATCTCTGGATGAAGAGCTCACATCCGAGCCGTTTCCATATTAACTCTTTGGGACCATCTTTGCGAATGATAATCCCAAAAGTAAAAAAAAAACCAAACAGGAAGCAGATGTGCAAAGCGTGTTTTTAAAGCCATCACATCTAGAAAAAAACAAACCCATTTAATTTGCATTCTGTCTGGTGTTTCAGTCATGACATTTATTTTATAAGTTTTACTGCAAGCACAAGGAATAAACAGGACAATCTGTGTCAAATATGACCATCCAAGTCAGGAAGTAGGGATATGTGAAAAGAGCCACAGAACATGGGAGGTAAAACTATTCAGTCATTTCAGACATCTTTCGGAATAATAGCTGAAAACAAACTGAAAATTTTGCATTTACTTTTGATACACAGTTTCCCTTTTTCTAATGTCTTCAGACACTTTGTTATTATTCGTCTGTTCAGGACTAAAATCAACAAAGTGAGGGTGCTGTTTTGGACTATTAGATACCATTCATCAGGGATAAAAATATGAGTAGGTAAATGAATTTAAATATGCTAATATTATATCACCTTCTTCCTGCATTTTACCCATATTACATAAATCATGGCAACATCCAACAGTAAACTATGAGGAAATGAAAGGTTTACAGTGACCCACAACTGATCAACAACAAGGTTTAGGGTTTTATCAACCTAGGAGGTGATGAATCCCCAAGAAATGTGAAACTCTAAGCAGAGCTTTAAACTTTAGCACTATGTTTTATAGCTGCTATGAAATGGCATGTGGAATGCTGATTTTAACAATGTTATTGCTTTATTAAAAAAAATTGTATTGGGTTCTGTTCAGGAGAAACTTATTAAATTAATGGCCTGTGATGGGTACACAAAGTTCCCAGCTATCCTGTACTAGCAAGAGCGAGAGACTTATAGGCATTAAGGCTCCCAAAAAACTCTTACTGAGACAGAAAAACTGTCCCATGAACCTTCATAGTTAATCCTTGTAGTATTTTAGAAACAGATACATATAAATGTTTCTCAGAGCTCAAAAGTATGCCTGTGCTTCAGGTCAGAGGTGCAGGGCTGGAGGAGGACTCTTGATTCATTGGCAGAGGCACTAATAAAAGTGGTTTTATATGGATGAACTACATACACCAGATTTTGAATGATGGGGTTGCCTCCTTTTTGATGGTTTTTACAGTCACTTTTTCAGCATGGAAGAAGTTCATCCCCGTGTGGATGTTCAAAAAACTTTGAGTTAGTCAACAGCCATTAAGTCTTTGTTTATAGTCTGCCTGACAAGTTACAGTGCAGTAACTGTGGGAGTGGATGCTCAACAACATCTCAGAATCATTTAATCATGGGAAAATTATTTCACTCAGCTTCTTCTTAGAAATGTTGAATATCCAGCAGAGAATATATTTATTCAGACAATGAATTACAATACCATGCTGACAGGTTGGAAAAAGGCCCTTTCTCCTACATAAAGCCAAAATGGTAGAAAGACAGGGCCACACTGCATGTTGCCTCATTTGGGCCAATTTTGTGTATTTGTAGGGCTGAATGTACTCAGATGAAAAATAATCAAATTATCAAGAGCTGGAGCAGTCCCTCTGATCAGACATGAAGTGAAGAGATGGAAATTTTGGATTACTCTTAATATAAACCCCATTCAAATCTTCCTTTCAAAATCATGTATCAACTGGGGACATGCTGCTCCTTTATTATTTTCTCTTTGCTGTCTCTCTTGGGGGAACTTCAATTATCAGGTTGACTGGTTCTTCAGTAATTAATAGTTTGAAGTTCTTTATACATCTCAGCAGCCATCACAACTCAGAAAACAACCAACTCTTCTGAAAGGATTATTTAGGCAAAGCAGTTCCATCAATCAGCCAATGAGCCTTTGAAATATATCCTGGTTTTCCTAACCATATTTCTAATTTGGACTTCTGAACATGCTTACAGGATGAGAATGGAGCATGGATGAGCAGCCAAGGGGCAGCAGGGAGTCCAGATAGGTCAGGCTGGATTCATCCCTCCATCTCTCCAGTGGTGGAATCAATCTACTTGACTTAGGCATGGGACTTCACAACGAAAAGAACCATAAAAAGTGTATGTGTATGTGTCTTGCACAGATGGCGAAACAGACACAGAAAGGACTGGATATAATTAGATGTATCTTTTTAATTTAATGTAGCTGAAACTACAGGTTTTTGCTGCCTAAAAGACCCATATTTTCAAGGATCTAAGGCATGCAGCTTTCACTGATGTCTACAAGACCCCCAAGAACAGTGAAACTCCTGCAAGGCTGGGCTATTACCTCTGGGCTTTCACATCCAGCAGTACTACCAAAAGGTGCAGAAAAGGACTTGCAGAAATATTTGCTGTTGTTCCATCAGTCACCTACCAGGCAGACTGAAAAGAGCATTACTGTTGTGATTAGTGAGCCCTGACACCTTGCAGGGACTCATAGTCACTGGTAACTTGGTGCACTGGAATTATCATTTCTATCTCCAGTTTATGGCCAGTTGCTGAATTTACAAGAAGAATTCTTTTCAGCATTAATAGGCTGTCAAACAGCTTTGCCTTAGTTGCATTATGTGTAATGATACATCTTTGTAAGATAGCTAATTTGGTGAAACAGCTCCAAATGGGTTAGTATTTGAGTCAGAATCAAAGAAAATCAAACTGAATCACATTTGCCACAGTCTCCAAAGTGAGAAAAAGGACCACGGATCTGCTGAAGCAGGGACTGGACTGTGTGGCTGAGTCCTTCACCTGACTATGGCACTGCCACCCACTTGCAAAATAGCAGTGAGAGTAGTTGCTCCCTGGTAGTGCTCGTAAAAATAAATTAATGAGAGCCTTGAGAAGTACCTGGTGCTTTGAAGGAGCTGTTACAGAACTCATTCAGGATATGTGCTAAGCTTAGAACTGATCTGTGTGAAAAAGCTGGAAAAACTGAATAGATTTACTGACTCTGAGACTGAAATGAACTGACATGACCTGCGGATCTAAACAGCTCTGTCCCCATGAAATGAATGTTCATGCTCTCCCTCCTTCCTGACTACAAAAACAGTTGTGATTAGTTTTGACAAAAGCACAGAACAGAAGTAATTTTGCCAAACCAGTTATTCTTCTGAATATGGTTTCTCAGCAATCTTTAATATGCTTTTCTGACTGATTGCTTACTAAGAAGCAGATTGGAGCCTTCCAAGTCTGTCTTGTGGTCTGTTCTCATTTGTTTTTATTTACTCTTTTATTACACCAAGCCAGGTGCCTAAATTGTAATTCTGAAGCTTAAGATTGTTTTCTTTGATAGTTTTTAATCTAGTTGTTCATGTGTTATACCCACTTCCTAATATTTCTGTAGAAACACTATCAATATAATGTAAAATTATGGTTAGTAATCAACTGAATAATATAAACTTGTTAATTGGATATCATTTTCATGTTAACAGATCAGTAAATTAAGAGCAAATCCAGTGAGACTCCTGTAAGAATTCACGTTTCTTAGAAATGCATGTTGCCAAGAACATTCCCAGGTGAGGTGGAAGTGAACGGCTGCATTTAAAAGATCTTTTTTCCAGCTGAAAAAAATCAGCCATTGATACAATCCTTTCAAGCCTTCAAATAAATATTCTAACATCTTTCTCCTTGCTTTCTGCTGCTTGAGCCTGTACATTTTGTTCTGGCTATATTTTCAAATTGCCACACTATCATGGAGGAGAGACTTTTAAAAACAGAAAGAAGGGTGAAATTATTACAAATACACAAGAAACAAAATTTCCTAAATAACACCAACCAAAAACCAGGATCAAGATTATAAGGTTCAACAACATAAGAATCAATAGATTCTTGACATATCAAAGAAAAAGAATGATACTCAGAGAGAAATAACTGTTCATCAAATAATGCATGTCACTGTAGCCCACTAAAAACCCAGAAAAACAGAACTCTTAAGGCAGGAAAAATGTCTCATTTTTGTCCCACACTGTCACTATGGCATTAGGAGACATTCAACTGAGGAAACCATGTTTTCCTACATGTATTCTGAATTCTAAAATTCAAACACTTTTTTAATATGCTCTAAGAACAACAGTATCTTCACATCAAAAATAATAAAATTTTAGAATTTCCACATTCCTTTGTTTTCTTTCTCCTTTTCTGGTATATCAAAGCAAGGAAGCTTTTATGTGCTGCGTTGTTTTGAAAGAAGGGAATTTCAAAGTCTGGATCTAATCATCAGTCGATTGTAAATCAGTGAATACTTGCATGTGACCCTTAAGATTTCTGCTGTTGGATCAGGAAGAGAGAGAGACATATACCATGAAAACAGATCCCTGCAGGTACAAAATTTGAAACTTGGTTGACAGCCTTCAAAACCAAACCCATTTGCTACCCATGAAAGTAATTTTTCACTCAAAGGCCATTTTCCAGACGGTTGTCATGAGTACCTCTATGGGTGCTTCACAGTGTTTTACATATGTTTTTTCCATTTCCTATATTTCGGGGCACTTCATGCATTTAATGCATTTATGCCATCTGAATACTAATGTGAGGAGATGATTTTTCTTCCATCCTCCCCTTCCAAATAAAGTGAATCTGCTGAATTCAAGGTGCTTTGTCCATAACTGTATGATGGTGAGCCTTCACATGTGTTGCCGTTCACATCTAAGCACTTCAGGAAAAAAATCCTTGATTGTCTTATTCTCGTTCAGTCTGTGTCCCCAAGTGATGCTGGACAGGATCTGAGCTTCTTTCGGCTGAAACAAAATCTGAGTTGTGCCCCAGGAGCACCCTAAGAACTCCCACTGCTGATGGGTGCTCAGCCTTCAGAGCCAGAGTGGAGCCAGTCCAAATTAACCATCCTGAAATAATTTGAATGCTTTTAAACTGTGCTTTGATGCTCTCTTAGACAGAAGGTTTACCCAGATAACTGTGTCTAATATCTACTGATAGCTCATTACTGTGTGAGTTTATCTATTCCCTTTCAGAGCCTGAATTTACTTTTTGCCTCCTTTAAGAAGCCCAACTTCTTTAGTGAAGTTGCATTTCCTATTCAGTGTGTTCTTTTCTTTGTTATAATCCTATGATGTAGTAATTTAACAGGGTTCTACCTGTGGCATGGATTGTGAGAAGTAATGAATATTTTCCTTTCCTCTTTTGTCACATCCACTCTCTTGTTTTCACTGCAGGCTGAAGTCCCTTTTACAGCCTTTCCTCATTCTGAGCATTGTGATCATCTTTGTTGCCTTTTTCACTTCTGTTTCAAGTTGTACTGAAGTCTTCGGGAAACAAGGTGACCTGCTCCACATATACTATTCCACATATTGATGTATGAGAGATAAACATATTTAATCAGTCTGTATTGCCAGAGAAAACCTCAGCTGGTGTTTATTTGCTGCAGTGGCAGCGCCATGGCACTTTGAAAACAGATTTCAAGAGAATACTGGGAAAAAAGAACTCAAAGTCTGAAACAGGAGACAGAGGCACAAGCACAAGGGGCTGTCTGCATATCCTGATGATTAAATGAACTAGGGAAAGCCTCACAAGAGTTGGAAGGCAAAGTGATGAATTTGTAGTCTGAGGAAGCATCTCAATCTGCATGACAACTGAATGCCAAAGTTGCAAATGACTGAATTAATTTATCTATTAGAAAAAAAATCTACTGAACAAGTTTTATATGCCACATAAATAACTTTTAATTAGAGAAAGTGTCAGCATTGAAACACCAAATTATGTACTAGAGAAAGAGACAAGCAGTGAACCTGCCATTCAACCTTACTGAAATGCTTTACAACAAGATGCTGCAACAGAAAAAATACTATGGAACAGACCAGAAGAGAGAAATTACCTTTTCCAAACTCCTATATTTTCATTAAGTGTATGATTCTGCCCTTTGATAGTAAACAGGATCTTTGTCATTACATTCAAAATGCACCAAGTAAAAATATTTTCTCAGTAACATTTTCAAATCCCAGTTCCTTATGGAATAGAAATTTATAAGTCAGCCATATGAAATGTGCAAAATGCATTTCTGTGCTTTCTCCTGCTTTGTCACAAGTAACTCACCCTTCTTGCTTTGCAGTGGAGACAAGTGTATTTTTAAGCACCCTGAAGATGCTTCAGAAGTTACTACTTGATGCTGAATATAAGCAAATGTTTATGTCCATCCCTAAATGCTACACATTAAGATTAAAATTGCAGCTATTACAGCTCCAACTCTGAAGTGTCATTTCACAGCTAAGAATAATAATCTTCCACTTAAATTTTCTGAGGGATTATGTGCTGAATGTTTCCCAGATTCTGCAAAATTTCAAAGGTCTATCAAGCAGACCTTTTTTCAAATTCTGATCTTCATTTTCAGTTCTTATGTATCAACAGCTGTATATGGATGATTATGTCATAGAGGGATAACAGTAAAAACAAGGACAATAGTGAAAGATGAACCTGTGCTTAAAGATCATTTACTGTGTCCATTTACTTGTTCCCACAATTCGAAAAAGATATGAACAGGCTGGATAGGTCCAAAGGAGGGCCACAAAGATGTTCAAAGGGCTGGAGAACCTGCCCTGTGAGGGAAGATGGAAGGAGACAGTTCTTTTCACCATGGAGAAGGCTCAGCAGGAGACTCATCAGGCTACTTGAATACTTCAGGGGGAGCTACAAAGAGGGTGGGTGTCCCTTCACAAAGGCCCCACAAGGAGAGGAGGTCAGCAGGTACAAGTTGCACAAGAAGAGGTTTCATCTCGATATAACAAAGACATTTTTTACAGTGAGAACAATCTCACACTGTAACAACCTCTGCAGGGCCGTGGTGGAGTCCCCATTCCGAGGGCTTTCAAGCTGTGATGAGGCCGAGGGCTACACCATCCCATCGAGGCTCCCTGGCTGCACCAGATGACCTTTCAAGGTCCATTGTGTTCACCAGCCAGGGCTTGCTGTGTGGCTAGAGAAGGAGCAGGAGCTGGTGTGTCCCTGCTCATGTTTAATGTGGTCATCAGATCCCAGGAGAGCTCAGAGATCCAAAATGGGGCCACCCAAAGCCAGCCAAGGCTCCTTGTACTGAGACACGTGATGCTGTCAAAAGCCTCTTGCTTTCCCAGTGGGTTTTCTGGGAGAACAGAGGGAGCAGACAGTAGCACTATTAAGATGTGTTTTCTCTTCAAGGCTGGCTGAAATTTTTCTGTTGTTTTTCTGTGTGGAAATTGAGTTTTTGAGAGAACTCATTAAACCTGCTTTCTCCAGCTCTGTGCAGGGATATTAGCTCGGCACAAACTCAACATGGAAACTGCCTCTCCTTTTATTTCCATGCTGCAGGATGGAATTTCCATCCCCAGGAGAAGCCTGCTCTCCATGCTCTGTCAAACCAAGACCCATATTAAGATGATGCAGCTGTGTGTAAGTGACCGAAATCTGTCATGTCACAGCCCAGTCCCAAATGCCCTCAGGCTTCTCTCCACTCTCCAGCTGCTTTCTTGTGTAAGAGGCTGAATAATCAAACACCAGCTGAAAATCCCAAAATTTCGTGAACCTTCACACATAGAAATGGTACAGCTGATTGGAAGTAGGGTGTGACAAGTTGGTAAGGGTCGTAAGTGGGCAGCAAACCTGCAGAGTCACAAAAATCTGATGATCTCCAATAGAGAGAAATGAAACAGAAACCTCCCTTCTGCAGCTCAGCTCTTTATAATTTTAGACACATTAAAATGCAATTAAGTGATCTATTTTTGTGCCGCTGTCTTACAGAGGATGCAGCTACATCTGTCTTTCAGGCTGGCCAGTAAGAGAAGCGGTGATGCACTGGTATGTAATTGCAATGGTTGATGACAGGTGCATCAAATCTATTATTATGTTTAGCTGCACACTTTGGTTTGTCATCTTGCTGTTCCTACCTTGAAAGTATTTTCATGTAATGCACTGTTGTGTTCTCCTTCTGAAAGGGCTATGGCGCAAGAAACACAATCTGCTTTCCTATTCTGCCACTGGGATTTGATAAGGAATGGCAGAAAATGTGCTTTCCTTGCTGGTCCAGCTAGCTGGTAGGATTACAGACTTCTATTACTGCTTAATGGAATAAAAGCCCATTTAGGATAACAAGAGAAGCAGAAAAGTGAATTGAAGAAAAGTATTTGCATTTGCCATGTTATCAACCTGAAAACCTGTAGGGTTTTTCTTATTTTCTGCTATTTTTGCATTTTAGAAACCTGGACACAAACATTCACACACAGATATAAATGCACACATGCAGGAACACTGCTTAAAACTATGTCCTTGTTAATCTCACCCTTGAGTTTTGCAAACATAGACACTCAAAGGCATGTGGCTGTCAGTAACAGGTCTGTTCTCATGTGCTACCATTTTTTCTGCTCCTAACACCCTTTTGAAAAGGAAGACTGGTATCTCAGACTGTTCTTGGGGTGTAATTTTTCATCACTTCCCATGAAGAACAGTTTCAGTGTCACTGGTGTACAAGTCAAGGGGGGACCATAACCCTGAGCCCACAGGAGTGGACTCTGGGTGATGCTGGGGTGCTGCTGGAGTTTGAGTGACCCCATCCCAGCACAGCCTGGAGCCCTTGCAGAGGTACATTGGGTTGGAGGCAGCAGCCACAGAGCTGCTTGTCAGAACTGAGCTGGATAAAGCCCTGCAGACTCCCACAGCAGTGCACAGCAAGCACCTCTGCTGGCCTGTCCTGTCTGCAGCCTTGGCACAGCCTGCAGATGCAGAGACTGAGGAAGCCTCCCGGACAGCCTCCTGTGAGGCCAAAAGAGACTATCTCTCATCTTTACAGCACTTTGAATGGTCTGAAAACTCTTGTTCTACACAGACCAACATACTTGCACACACCTGGGCTTCAGCAAACTCTTTGGTTCCTAATATTTGAAGAAGAATTAACTTTTCCACAAGGATAATATCCCCATTCCTGTCCTGAGGATTTTGTGGAAAATCATATCCCAGGCACAAGGAAGGACTGAACCCCACTGCGTCTCAGCTGAATATAAACTGTTTGGGGAAGCTAGAGAAAGGCAATGTTGATCTGTGTGTGTTGCTATTCCTGCAGCTGTAGCTGCTGGTACAAGTTACTCAGATCTCCTGGCAAGGGCAGATGTATCTCCTGAGAGTGGGCAGAGTGCAGGAAAGAGGCAGCTCTGAGGGTCACCATGCTGCTCCATCCCTTTCTTATGGGAATCTGCAGAATTATCCACTGATCTCCAAATTCCCTGCGGGATGAGGGAGTAGCAAGCCTGGGTTGGCTGAGCTCTCTCCTCATCTTCCAGCCTGAGCTTGCACTGGCTCAGAGGCAGCCGCTGAGCTGAGTCACTAAAAGGAAGGAGCAGTTGTGCCTCTGCATCAAAAACTATCTCAGTACAGCACCCACGTGCTTCCTTTCTAGTGTTTGGCTGCCATAAAGCCCTGGGATGGACCCCGCTGGCAACCTCATAGCATGGCACTAGCTCAAGAGAAATCCTGTGCTGTTAATGCCTGAGCAGTGTATAATATTATTATTATTATTATTATCAACTTTATTATTACATATTATTATAACCAGTTACAGTGAAATGAGCTCCCCCAACTAATTTAAATCAGAAAATTTAGAGGTTTAGAGATTTAACTTCTTATCATCAAAAAAGACTTTAAATGACAACTTTGGCTTTAATTTAAGATATCTGCTTCTTAAAAAAAAAAAAAAAAACCAAAAAAACGGGAAATAAAAGATGGTATCAGTTTATTTGCTTTCCCCTATGGCACAATCTCAAACCAGCAGCTCTCTCAGAAGGTTGCACAATGGTGGGCAAAATGGGAGCAAGAACAATTGTAGCCACGGGGCAAACACAAACCTCACTCCCAACTGAGAAGAGCTGGCTTTGATGGTGGTGCTGATGCATTCAGGGATCTCTGATCATTTCACTTCTCCTTTGTTTCATTTTTCACCTCTTAAGAGGTCAGGAGCTATATGCATCTCACCTTTATGCTTTTCCTAGTCCAAGCAAGGCAAGACCAGACCCTACCTGTAAAAAAAAATCTGGAGACCAATTTATTTTAAAAGCATCCCCACCCCCACCTCCAATAATGGGGTGATGATGGTTTCTTACAGAAAGACTTGCAAGTTATTCTTACTGTCTATTAAAATTCAGAGCAATCCCAAGACACTCCCTCCTCTACTAGCAACAGTATATTCTCAATATCCTCATTAGTGAGCTTTGGGATAAACAAAGCAAAAAAGCCTTCAGGAGATATAAGATGGAGAAGATGGGAGAATACAGAAGAAGCTCCAGCCAAAAAGCTAAGAATAGCAACCATTCAACTCAGGCTAAAAATATCTTCATTTCTAGTGACAGGATTCAGACGTGGAACAAACGCCAGTTCATGTCACTCAGCTCTGACCCAAGCACATGCAGTGAAGAGTGCAAGCAAAGAAATGGCAATTAAGCAGAGTTATAAAACTGACACATGGGTTCAGAAAGCAGCAGCACTTCAGTTCCCACAGCAAAGAAATCCAACTAGCTGGGCTCACCCGTAATAAAACAGGCCAGTGCTTTTTATATCCGAAAGCTTTAATAGCTCATGAATGTCAAACGTCCTTTGCCAGAAATTAAATCTCTGTTTTGCAAAGTCCTTTCAGCTCTCCATGTTGGCTCTGAGCTCCTGAACTCACTGCAGGTTTCCTGCTTTGGTTTTGGCAGAGAGCAGAGCTGCAGAGCTGACAGCACTCCTGGCTGGCTGCCCCAGCGCTCTGCCACCCCACTCGAAGGAGCTCTGGGGAGGATAGTTTGAGAGGGCAGAAGAGCAAGGGGAAATTTCTTTTCCTGGAAATATCTTTGCTAACCTGCAGCTTCCACATGCAGGTGTTATTTGCAGCATGGCCATGGGCCTGATGAGTACAGGTCGCAATTATTGGGTCCTAATTTCAGGCTGCACATCCTGTTAGGAAAGAGAAGGGCAGGGAAGGAATATTGTCTTGCTAAACTCACCCTTGGAAATGTGCATAAGTGAAATCAAAATGCTTCAGATGCATAACATAACAGATCCCCCCCAGCTGAGTGGTGTGTCCTGGCAAGACCTAACACAACCATTTTAATAGAGCTTTGCTTCAGCAACTGTGCCATGATACTGGGACAGAAAAACTGGAAGACCAGCTGAGTTGGACTGCAGCAAAGGAGAGAGAGACCAGTAGCATGGAAGAGCTCTGTTTGATCCTTCTTCCCCATTCTCCTAGGGAAAAAGCATGATCTTGTTCTGTGAACTTAGGTGCTCTGTCTCTGAGCACATAAGGCTGAGAATAAACAGGGAGAAAAAGGCTGCCCTTTTCTGATGCAGGTTTGGAAAACAGAGAGGACTTCCCTTAGTTCTTGGAGAAAAACTTCTGGGGCTGGAGCACAATCAAAGGAGCAAGGGAACACAGAGCTCCTCTGCTGCAAGTCACATTGGGATGTGACCTGTGGTACCCTAATCCGCTAACCAGACTCAGCTGAATTACTTGACCACAACTGCAGCTGCGGGACCCAAACTCCTTTGCACAGTGTCCTGGTTTGGAGATCTGACAGCCTGCAAACTTTAGGAACAAAAATATGGACAAAAGAGATATTAAGTACCACTTTGGAGACACTTAAACACCATTCCATGGTCCTTTTGGTGGCTTTTTTTTGTTGTTGTTTGTGATCTTTTTGGTGCTTACAGCATCCTGGGGTAAAAGGAGGCCCTTGTGTTTATGGAAAAAAGGCCCAGAAAGGTGAATGGGGAGCAGGCAGGGTGTTCAGTGCAGTTCAGTGTCTCACAGATTAATGATCATAACATCAGCTATCAGGGAGGCATGGCTGTCACAGAAACGTCCATGAGTTCAGTTCACTCACACTGCTCTTCAAGTCATACTAAATTGTTGGTCTGTGAGCAGAATGATGCCAATAAACATTTGGGATAGTCAATAAAATCAACCTGTGTTAACAGGGAATTATTCTGGCACATCACTTCTTGCTTGTTGGACAAGTTACCTCTTAATTGGGTGATGTAAACACTTGATATATCCTACTTTTACGGAACCTTAAATGCACAAGGAACTGCTTTTTTGAACTTGGCCATGCCCATCCGGAACACAAGATATAAACATCATTTTTTGGTTTGTTCCAGGGTAAGAAAAACCAGAACTACCAGAAGAGAAGCCCTAGGCAGCACACTCATACTGCCCCATGTCCTCACTCTGCAGAAAGCTGGTGAGTTAAACCAAGAACAAAAACAAGGAGTTCTCACAGACAACTTCATTGCTGTGGTGAGACTGACTGATTTCTCTCTTCTCTACCTCTCTGAAACTTACTGGCACTTACTAAATTTCAGGCTCCTCGTCTTCGCCAAAGCTGGTGAAAAAGGTGTATTTGAGAAGTGTTGGGAATTAATAACTCACTGGCAAACAGACAGAAATGCAGTTCCATAAACTTTGTCATATTAGAAATAAGGCTTAAAAAATCCTGTTTCCTAACTTACTTGCTATTGCCAAGGTCACTTCAAAACAAGATAAAAAAAATAGAGCAGAAGTATCTGAAAAAGTTATGTTAGATGTTTCCCTCTGCATTTCAAGTGATGAAAAGTCTGTCCAGTTTGCAAGAAAATGTATTTGTTAGGATGTTCAGGCTGCACCCCTAAGAGCAGACAAAGTCTAGTTCTGCCTGGGAATGCAAACTGTGAGTAACATTGGCAAATGCACCAATTTTCCACTCAGATTGTCAAAATTTAGCTGCTCTAAAGAGTAGCAGCGAATCTTACATTTTAGTAATGGTAATTCATTCATACAAGAACAATATCAAAGTTCTTCATAGGTCTTTTGACCTCATGATAAATCATGTTCCCATTTACAAACATTTGAGGGTTTATTTATGGAATTAATTGTGTGCCACAACAGTAATGAATTATATACTTCAACACACTTTCAATATACCTGAACATTATCCTTGGGCAAAGAAGTAAGAGTGCTAGAAAGCACTTGTTTCCTCATCAATTTAAATCTGATTGTATTTCTGTATCACAAGGCCTGCATTTAATTGTTCAGTCCTTTAAAATACATTAACAACTAGTCTAAATACCTTCCAAAGTGAATGATCCAAAAATCAAGCAATTTGACAGCCTGCTAAAACCTCCAGTATTATCCAAATTCCTCCATTTATCTTCTCCCCAACCCCTATTGAAAACTTAATGGTATTTATAGACTTTCCAGAAGGAAAGTAATTGTCAGAGTCAAGGAAACATGGAAATCTGTCCCATGCCTCTTCCATTTTTGAAGCTGCACTATATGATAAGGTGAACTGTCATGAAGTTCAACACTCCTTCTTCGTTGTTACTAAATGGCATCTGTATAGTTTGGCCATTTTTTTCCCTACAGAGCACTTGATGTTACAGCACTAATGAAAATGAAATTTAATATTAGCTGTGTGGCTATTTTGAAGACTTGGTTCCATCCCAAGAAATCCTCTGTTGCACCCAGTGTAGCTGTTTGAAATGCTCGAATGGCGTATGCTCATGTCATGTAACACTCTGACAACTGCTTTGGCAAACAAAGCAGATCAGCCCTTTTTTTCTTCAGGAAAAAGGAAGAAAAATGCTGGAAAACAGCACTGGAAAGGAAGGACAGAGAAGTCCTCACTGATTATGCTTTTGCTCAGCACTGAATAATTTCCAGTTCCCCAGCTCTCCCTAGACCAACAGGCTTAACGTTATGCCAGCCCCAAAAACTGCAAATCTAAAGGGTGTTAAAGCTGCCATCCAGATTTTCAGGCCCAGCTCTCTCTGCCTGCCTGCGAAAAGTTTGAGATGGAGGGGATGCTTTGCTGCCTATCAGACTAAAATTGAGAAGAGACAGGCAGTGCTATGTTCAGCCCAGGACCCTTAGTTCTATGTGATGGCCTGTGATCCAGCTGCCTGCCTATAAATGAAAACATCAAAGAGCTCCTTTTGCCAGGCTAAAACTGAAGAAGATAAATGTACAGAATACATATATATATACAAGTACACAGAAATGTAGGCCAATGCTATTAATATTTACTCACAAAGGTCTTTGACACAGTAACACAGGGGAAGAGGTGGAGGCTCAATATAGTCCATTAATCCACCCAAGCAGAGCACCCATGGCTGCAACATTGAATTAGCTTTTCCTATGACCTAGATAAACTGGGGAAGGAAAATTTCAGGCCAGAAAAATTACCAGTAGGATTTGGCACTGTCAGCTCATCCAAGAACTACTTAATTTACAGCTTAGCAAGAAAATTCTGTACTCATTTAATATGTTTCAACTTTTTGGTTTCAAAATATTTTGCAAAATCAGCAACTGCTGGGATAACTTTTGCTTGGGGAACACCTCACTCATGTGAAAGCCACCATGGCTGGTGTGTTGCACAGAGATATAAAAACAAGATCACATAAACTATGCTCTCTCTCTCTCTTCCTACCCAGAAGCACAGAGAGGTACAATAGAGGTGGGATGGAGCCACTCAAGCTAGATGCCAAGCACAACACATTCTCATGATGAGTACACACAATTTTTAATGCTTTTTTTGATCAGGTATTTATGTAGGATATACAGCAAATAAGAGACTACCAGGTCAGCTTCACTCCATCTAGTGCTTGAAGCTCAGTCCTCCATCTCTGAGAAAAAACATCTCCGGAGAATCCAGAAGTTGAAGAACTGTCCCCAGGGTTGTCATGCAATGATTTGCCCTGAAAAATTGTTTCCTTCAATGCCCTTTCAAGTATTGATTAATTTGTGACCCAATATAAACTAGAAACTTATTGCACAACTGTTTTCTCTCTGTCTATTTTGGTTGGAGGTACTGCTGTTATCAAGACAATTGTCTCATCTTTTCCTAGCTCCTGTTCAGTCACTTAAAATAATCAAACCCTGTGCATTGGGATATCTGGTCTATTCCTCTGCAGAAAGCTTCATTGCTGAGACAAGTAAAATTTGGATTTCTACATATTCCCTCAACTTATGCTGTCAATATTGCTTTCTCATGAGGGGAACAAGAAGTCCAATCTCTAGAAATTTTGATGAAGCATTTCTATTCACAGGATCAAGTATTTCAATCTTTAGGCTCTATACTTTACATCTATTCCTAAATGTTCAAGTGTCACTCAAGTCTGATTGCTTTGGCATCTGTATTACATGTAGATTTAGAGCAGAATGTGCTGGACTTCTTACAGTTGTGCAGTAATTTGCTGTTCATTTAATGTCAACCATCTGCTCAGACCTCACTTTCCTCCTACATGCAGCCTGGTTGAAATCAGAATTGACAGAATCAATACCTGTGGTAAAAAACAGAGACATCAATAAAAGGGTTAAAAATGCAGGGATTTTGAAGGCAGCACAGAATTGGCCTGTTTTCCTGCCAGCTACCTTAAGTCTCCACAGAGTTTGAGATATACTCCTCAAAAATGTATCCACAAAAACATCCAACCATATTTAGTTCCTGACCTTTTTCGTCTGTGTAAGGAAAAGTGACCAAGTGGTTTTAGAATAATAGCTCTATATATCTTCCTGAGGTATATGCCTGACTGAAGCAGAAAACAAACATCTGTGTATTGACTGAAAGGAAATTAAATTGCATCTGCTCTAGAAATAATGCTAAACCCACAACTCATAATGGGAGGCTGCCTGAAGCCCCTCTGTTCTCCATCAGTCTCAGGACAGGCTCCCACTCTCCTTCGAGCTGGGTGGCTGTGACTAAGGAGGATTATTCCTGGTGTCTCCTTCAAGCTCCCTCTGCTACCCATGGTGAACCTTTCCCAAGGTGCAGCAGAGCTAAATCCATCGGGATGTTAGCAGCAGCTGGTGCATCCCCAAGCCAGAACACAAGCATGTGCCAAGAGAAGCATTCATTTTAAGAAATGAATATAACTCTGCTATAATTCTGAAATCAGGATATAACTTGTAGGGCAGTGCACTGGGACCATCTCTTGCTCTGGTACCTACCCCTTGTTGTCTCTTCAGCTGTTCCCTATATCACTGGCTACCGGGATTTTTCCTTACAGGTACTGGGTTCAGCCAGCCTTTAACAAACAGGAATGCTTGATCGGGTTCATTCATCTCCATATGAAAAATACAGATATTTCAGAGCTGAATCAAGAGTTCTGTCCCCTGCCTATGATAGGGAGAAGGTTGTACCTGCCCACATCTCTGTCATCCAGCACCACGAAGATCTGCCACTGAGTTGGATGGGAAGAGGAACTGTTGAATGGAGGCCTCTTCTCATGGACAGAGTATTTCTGTAGATGCTACTTCACACAGATATTAAAGATTCCTAATAAACGTGAATGTTCCAGTGCAGGTTTACACAGTTCATTTCATCACTTAGAGCTCCGGTCAGTGCTGCACCCCTGACTGCCATGGGCTCCATGTGGTGCTGGCAATGGTCGTGGGCACAAGACTTGTCCCAGCAATGTTACAGAAAGAGAAAAGGCAGCACAAATCATTTCAGTGAGCATGGTTTTCGTTATCTTTGAGGATGAGTCACATCTAACCAAGAAATGGGCAACAAAATGTAGGCTTCAAAGCTACTGCCTTGAAGCTTGAAGATGCCTTTATGCCTACACATAAAATACTCAGCAAGTGATGAATACTGGGGGGGAGCGTACGTGCTTGGTCAAGTAGCAAAAGAAAAATGTTCCCAGCTGAATAAAAAGCAGAAAATAAAACAGCAGACATCAGCCTCCAAGTTTTTCAAGCCGTCTACTTCTGTTGTTGAATCAAGAGACAGAAGGGACCTTTCATTGTTTTGAAACTCATTCCTTGATCTTTCTGGTGTGTAACAGGAAAGACAGAAGAGTAGCACGATTAGGTAGACCAAGCCAGAAAAATATATCAAACAAGAATATAAAAAGCCCCTGGCTACCTAGAAACCTCAAGGGCTTTTATGGGTAGAAGAGCCACAGTTTTCATACAGCAAATTCCAAATTAAACTATATCCTCGCCTGAGTGGCAGAAAAGCCCATCATGTGTATGAGAACAACATCTAATAATTCTATACTAAACCCATTAATAAAAATCATTAGTAGCTCTTTCCAATTTAGATGGAAATCACATGTTTGATGGATTATCACTAGTTTGTGATGAATCCAGCAAGTACTGGACTGTAATGATCAGAACATGGATAAACTCCTGAAGGATGCCATGTGATTATTAAAAGCACTTTAAAACCCTTTTCTGACAGTTTCATTCTTCAGAGTTTACAAAAAAATACTGACAAAAGCATCATTCTGGGACCTTATTCATTCTTCTGGTTGTTGAAGTTCAGTGCCTTTGGGATGGGATATTTATAGCAACTTCAGAAATACTGAAGTCTTGCTTACCATGCGACTACAAATGCGAACTTTCCTTAAAACTTATTCATGACACCTTTGCTCTTTACAGCACAGTTAGTGTCACATCCCATTCAGAAATCTAAAATGTCTGCTGGTTTCATTCTTTTCTATGTAAGAATTAAGTATCGCCTTCTCTACCCTTCCACTCATATTGTTTTATAACAATTCATATCCCTTTAAAACTCCTATTGATCCAAGAAGAAAATACTGAACAAGACTTGGTTAACGTTCAATAAATAATTCTTACATAGTTTTTGCTACATTTTATCATAAAACTCCTAATATCTGGTGTTTTACTTAAAACCAGAGCTTCTGAAATCACAATTATGTGGACACTTCTGCTTCTAAAAAAAAAAAAAAGCTTCTCCCCCACAAATAAAAGAGAATAAAACAATGAAAACATTCATATGATGGGCCTTGGAACTTGATTTTCAATTTAGATTTTAGAAGGGGTTTCTTTCCCATGCTAGGTAAATAAATATTTGTATTAATAAAAATAAAACAAAATCATATTTTTCTCAGACACATTTGGAAAAGAAACTACTTTTATTGTCTTTGTAAACCATAACAATTTTTGCTTTGACCTTAATATTTGACTGCCCATCCTGTTCATAATATCTCAACCCCTGTTAACACTGACCATAGGGAAGTCTATAATAGAAACTTATTAGCATGCTCAAGACTATTTTCAGCTCAGGGTGAAATAGGATGTCTCAATACTCATTACAATAACACCCTGCTAGGTTTGAGTCTAAGTAATTTACAAAATACTTCTAAATCTTGACGTGAAAGGTGATACATTCTTCCTAAATATTATTACTGATTGATTATCATCTTTTACATCATCATTTCCTATTTTAGAAAAAAAGGCATGAAAAGGCTGTTTAATGAGCATGTTGAACTCATACAGGTTCACCCCTCATAGCATTTTATGGTAACACCAGGTACATACATCTCTGCAACAGCTGTGTTGAAATACTGATTGTTCACCTACTGGTTTGAAGAACCAGTTTATAAAATTAACTATAGAGGCAAAGCAGTAAAAATATCAATAAAATTCCTGGATACTTCTCATGTGAAATGATCAATGAATGAGCCAAAGGAAATCAGTCTTCAAGACAATATTTAACAGGGTCAAAATAAGAACTGCAGCTACAGCGCTAAATATAGTCTAAGTCAGTTGTGATTAATTTCCCTATACCCTAAATACACTCAGACTGTAAATAGAACAAGGGAGGCAAGAAAGGTCCAAGGTGCTTTCTCTATCTCTGAACTCATGCCCATACCCTGGCACAAACAAAAGGTCACATCACCCAATCTCCTTACATGTGCTACTGCTTGTGTCCTACCACTGCTAAGAGCCTGAATGTGTGCTAATAATAACCACACAATCCAGCCTCTCTCAGTGAGACCTGGAGGAAAAGTGATAAGTACCACACTACAAGGCCCAGCAAACTCAGAAAACAAATGGATTTAACCAGCCAAACTTAAGCATGGGCACCCCAGCTGGTGTCAAGAACAGTGGGCAGCATCAAACCAAAGAGCCTGTCTGCAGTAAACTGCTGAAACAATGCCAACCGGGAGTTTTCAACATCCTTTTTTCTGATGCCGTGTTTTCCACTTGATTCCCTTTTGCATGGGCAGCTCACCCTCCTGGAACATGACCGGGAATTCCGAGGGTGAAGGGTCTCCTGGAATGCTGGAGAAAATGTATGGTTCCTCAAGTCTTCATCCTGGGGAAGCCATGCAGACTAATTCACCCCAAGTAGGACCAGAGACACTTCAGAGACAAAGTCAGAGCAGTGGGTATTTGCTTTATTTGGCGTGCCCGGTGTAGGGGATCACTCCTCCAAAGCACACACACCCCAGCACTTCCAACACACCATGTTATGGGCAACATTCATGAATATTCATCACATTCCCTGGGATAGGAGTGGTTATACAAATCATTTCTTGGAAATCATTAATACCATTAGCATGTGTGCCATGCGTGTGCTGTGTGTCCTGGTGGTCTTCGGGGGTCTTCTCGTGATGAAGATCTGTAGTCTTCATCACAATGCACTTTTCACCTCTCTCTCTGGAGCATGTGCAGTCCTTAGTGGGATGATTCAGGGTTTCTGTGCTGGCCTCAAAGAGATTGTTTCCCTCTTATCTTGACAAGATTAAGGGAATTCTGTTTTCTTAGGTTTTAGAATTTACATATTCTGTCTCTCAATAGTTAACTTGAGTTACCTATTGACTACCCGTTTCTCAAGACACAGCAGAGTGCCCAGCCCACCCCACTGGCCTCCAGGCAAAGAAATGACTGGCATCTGCTCCAGAAGTGAGCCACGGTGGTTTGCTGGTTTAGGGCATTTTGCTTAGTATTGGACAACTTCCCAGTGACTGCAGCCATCAGCAGACAGGCAGAGCCACGAGGTGTGCTTGGCTGCACTGTGTCATTATTTTGGGCAGAGATAATGGACCAGGTCCATGAAATGGGCTTCTCTTTCCAATGCAGAGAAAAAGATGAAGTATCTCCTGCCCCTCCTCCATCTCGGGCTCTCAATGCACATTACCATGGCAGTGCAGCACTGACAGGTGAGAACAAGCACAGCGTGTGAAGCTAAAGCCTAAGAAAACTTGTTATTCCATCTCTGCTAACAGCCAGCAGGTGCTGTAAGACAAGGCCAGGCAACCAGAATGTAACACTGTCCTGGAGAACTCCAGAGAATTGCTGCTCAGGGACTTTAGGGGGCGAGAGTAAGGCTCGTTATTCCCATTTCTCACATCTTCAAGGAAACACTTGTCCAGTCCCAGAGAAAATCCTCTGCAGTGAGAGCCCCACCATTCAGCCGTGCGTCGCAGACACTAATCTCTCTTGTTTCTTCAGAATCCTCTATATAGTGTTCCTCGTTCATGCTGTGAAGACAACTCACCTTTGCTTCTTATTTACTTCCCCTGTTTGACCCATGATTTTTCTGTCACACAGCCCCACAGAGGCACAGATAATCAGGGAAGCAACACTGACACCAGTGATGGCTATGTCCTAGTGACCACAGGGACAACAAAATGTTTTGAAAGCTTTGGGCAAGGATAACTTCCTCCAAGCTGACATACTCATCCTGGCAGTGTTGCTGTGCTGAACGTGTTTTCTAAGATCTCCCACACCATCACTATCTTGGAAAATGAAGAAATAAAGGAGCGGATGGTGGGGGATCACAGCATGAGCCTCTGGCAATTTAAATGACCAACAGAAAGGTTGTACAAACAGGATGGAAACTGCCCAGCAAACGTTTCTATTATCAATGCACACCGTGTTTTACACACGTTTGAGCAGCCAAGAGAGACGTGCCATTGCTGGGGACGTGGGGATGAGCCATGTGCTGACTCCCAGCAGCCAGCTGAGGGGCAGGCACAAGAGCCAGCAGAGGTGCTGGGAGTGCTAGAACAGCCTGCACCACACAGTCTGACACAGCTCTGGGTTACGCCAGGATGGGCTGTGTGACCTGAGAGAAACAGTGCAAGTTATGAACTTTCTGATGTGCAATGCAGAGTGTGATGGATATATGCCTTGTGGGGATACAACCTGGCAGACAGATGTGTGAGACAACCTGTGGCTGCCCATGTTGTAATTACTGTCCCTCAACAACCCATTCTTTCCAAGATCTCTAGAGATCTGTGTAGGAAAAGTCCCTTGAGCCATGACAGGAACAGGGCAGCTCATATATGCACATCCAGGCTGTGAGCAAACATCAGCTGGGTGAAAAGTTCAGGAGACTTTTTCCAAAGGAGATGAAAATTGTCAAAGCAGAGGTAAGCTGCAGCCTTTACAAATAACAAAAAGCTGTAATCCTGGCCAAATTATGCCCCTTCAGCAAAACAAGCATGTACTGCTTTGGATGTTTTCAGAATCAAACTGCAACACCCAAATAGTGTATTACAAAAACTTGTGTCCAAGAACTTTGTAACTTATTTTCTACTAACTCTTGTTGTCTGGATGCCCAGTCATTGGTTGTTCACAAGCCCTTCTCTGATTGCAGCATATTTTTTTGGCAGCAGGAAGATCACCATAGCTATGCTAAATGCTTCAGTACTGCACATAGCTTGCAGTCAGGGAATGATGATTTACTCATTTGAAATGGGGTTTGTTGGATTAGCTTCTCACAAAACCCTGATTTTTTTAATGTAACAAAGCTGATTACAAAGTACTGATGTGGGAAGACATTTTGGCTGCTCTCTGCTGATTTTACATCATCAGTTCTCCATTGTGCCGCCAGGTCATGCTCTTAACATCAGTGAGTTATTTCAACAGCAGAATTTCTTTTGTCCTTGCCAATGTGCTGTCATCAGCCATCCCAGCGAGGAAAGAAAGTGAATTTTTGGAGGCTCTGAAAAACAGTGAAAATCAGTGGTTTCAGTGACCCTTGACTTTGCCTCTGAAGGTAATTTGTCAGTGAGGTCTTGGCTCTCTGATGGTTTACACCACCTCCTTCCAGACAATTCTGATGGTTTTGCCTGGTCTTCCTGAAGAGTGATTGGGTCACTGAAACACTGTTTTTCTCCCCCAGTGCATGCAAAGGTGAGGTAGCCACCACCTGCACAGAGCAGGAGGCACTGTGAGGGACTGGAACACTTCCAGGCACCACAGCTTCTGGGCAGGAGGGTTCAAATGTGAACAAACGTGGGGCACATGGACTGTGGCTGAAGGAAGGCAAGCATGGGTACTTAAACAAATAACCATACTTGGGGCTAGCAGGAGGCACATTTCACCCAGCAAATGGGTTTAAGATCCCTTGGTAGCACTTCAGCGTGCTGAAAACTCTTTTCCACGAGATGTTTCAAACCCTGACTTTTCTCTCTAAATACCATGGGTCTGAAATATGAGGTGAACTCACGACATCCCTTTGACAGCTAAATCCAAACTTCTAATTCAGAAATCCCTTATCAAAATGCAATATCTTTACTTTCTTCCAAATAGCCTGAATGGAGACCATGAATCACCCTTACGTGTTTGCTGCTGTGTGGATGTCCATCCCCTGTCCCCACAGAGATGGCAGAGGGGCTGTGCATGTTCCTACAGGGACATTTCAGATGGGCTCCAGTGTGCTCAGCACAGCCTGGGAGACCTCACTCTCATGCCATCCCTCAAACTTCTGTGTGCCGCCTTGCTAGACAAGTTTATCTCTAGTGAGCCTGATTTTATCCCTTTCCCCTTCAAATCCTGATTACAGCTCTTTGGTTCAGCCCTGCTCACTTTTGCACAAAGCTCCTTTCCCCCCTTTGAGACAGGGGTACCACATCTGTTGCCAGAGGGCCTGGTGTCCTGACCCATGACAAAAAAACCCCCAAATTCTGCAGGTGGCACCAGGCTCAGAGCCAGGAATTGATGTGCTGGCTGCTCCTGCTGGCCCTGGGATGGCAGCGATGGGATGGCATTGTAAAGGGAACAGACCAGGCCAGCTCAATGGGGCTGCTGGTAGCTGAGAATATTCACAAGGTGAATCCCCACTGAGCTCTAAGGTCATCCTCAGACACGCCAACCACACCAGAGCCACAGACCAGCCTGGAGTGGCAAACATGGGCAGCCAGTGACCAGCAGCACTGCCTCACTCATGCACCAGGTTCCAATAGCTTTTGGCCACTTCAGTCACACAGGAGGAAGCTCAATTTTCATTCTCCCAGCTCTTCTCAGAGAAAATTCCTTGTAGACCAGACCAGCAGCCTGGCCAGAGGGACATGGTCACCCTGGAGGGTCTGCTTGGCTTGGTCCCTCCAGCTCTGTGGGACAGATCCAAAACAGCACGAAGGTTATGAAAATTTGTCAGCATCAGCCTGAAGTCACACAAAAAATCTGACATTACTGCAGTTCCTTTTCACAAGGGGATGAGAAGATCAGGGGTTGGACTAGATAAACTCCAGAGGTCCCTTCCAACTCTAACTATTCTGTGATTAATATAACCAGAATCTGAGTTTACCTTGTTGTAATCACAGCTCCACATGATGCTCCAGCCAGTTCCCCTTATCATAAATTTTAAAATTAATTACAGTGGCTAAAGCCACACTTCAGTATGGGCATAACCAATGGTCAAATCTATCCTATTTATGTTTTCAAGATTTTATCACCTGAAGGCCCTTGGCTAAGGGAATTAGCCCATAGGAGGATGTGACAGCATTTGGGGATCTCTGAACAACTTGTGAGCTGAATTGCCTGGCTAACAATTAATTAGTTGGGGATCCCCTTGGAGGTAATTACCTTCCACTGCCTATTAAAACAACACCTGACAAGATTATTTACCACCTAATTACACTGCTTTTTCTAATTCAGTTGTGCTGTTTTCCACATTAAACACTATTAGAAAACATAACTTCTGTGGCATCACCAGGCTAAATGACATCCAGGGGCTGCCAGGAACAGAGTGGAAGGACAATAAAATACTGAACAACCCCAAACCACACACCACTATCAAGGTATATAAGGCCACATCTTGGCCAAGCACCACAGCCACTGCTGGTGATCTGAGGATATTCATAACAGATTTAACTGTCCCCAGAAGGGATTAGCCTTGCAAACTGGAGGGGAAATGAACCATGCAAGCCACTGCTTTCATGATCAACAAATACCTTAAACAGTTGCCTTCCCATCTTAGGGATAAAAAAAGAATTTTTAGATTAAGACAATAATTCAAAACCTTGGAGGTTTGAAACTGCATGTCAAAAAAAGTTTGATGACAGCGGAAAGTATCTTGGTTTGATGTCATATTGCATTTACCAAAAATATTAGCTTAAACAATTGAAAGTCATATTGAGCCATAAATACCATATTTTTGCGTTAAAAATATCACTAGATCTTTTAAAATTGAAACACCTGCCAAGGCAAATGTTCTTCTCGGAAGAACTTCAGTTTTGATGAGTATTAATTTTTTTAGCTGTTTATTTATTCAAATTCTAAATGCATACATCTTCTGTAAATCAATAATGACCTTCACCAAAGAATTGCTCTTAGACTCTTCATACATAGGAACAAAGCACCTACAGAAGCTATCTGGGGAACATTTCAGAACAAAATCTGTTTTACCCTATTTGCAGGATGTGCTTGGAGATATTTTATGTGCTCAAACAGCACAGACATTTGTCTTTATAATGTGGTTGTGCTTTTTGATCAATCACATTTTATTCAATGCTTATAAAAAGTGAAATACATGCATTTCCTAAAAATCCCAGCAGCCAATATTTCTATTTCTATCCAGTTTACAGTCATTTTATATAGACTAATTAGTCTCCACTTAAGAATTAGGGGGAATATGCTCGTTAGTTTTAAAGTGTATGCACACCACATAGCAGTGTGCTGATCCCTGGTTTTGATCAGAAGGTTTGAGCAACGATTGCCTTAAAAAAAGGTCATTATGACAACTGATATTTTTGTAGTCAGAGGTGCTAAGTTTCATTCTGGCTCAGGAGGTATTCAAAAAGGATGCATATTTCTCTCCAGATCTTCCTTGAGTTCCACATACATTTTGGGACTGCAAGGCAAGTACATAATGCTGCAAATGTTATATTGTTTTTTCATTGCTAGAGCAGAAAAGTTCTTTGGCATCTTAAGATGTGTAACTGTATCGAGACAGAGCTTCATTTGCATATTTTTTTTACATACTTTGACTATTTATTGCAAATCTACAGTAGCTGAAATACCAATACTATTCTATTTCCACTGAACTCCCTGCCAAACTCCTGCAGGCAGTGCTGGGAATGTAGTTCAGAGAGTTTGGTTCTGAGTGCCAGAGTTTTACATTTGATGAGGGAAAATGCTTCTTATCGGACATTTGATCAAAAAAACCCCAAACACAAAATTGTTCACATGGCCAGCAAAATGAATGGACTCCACTTGTAAGTGAATAGTGGCCTCAGAGGTTAGCAAGGAAAACTGGGGCTGTGTTTGGGCTCTGAAACTAAGCCATGAGGTAAACCAGCGCAGCTCAGTTTTTCCTTGTCTCAGAGACTACCAAATTATCACTCACCTTCTCAGATGTGCTGTGAAATCGAATTACTCAAAGTAATTTTGTTAGTCCTAAGAAGCCCTAAGGTGTTGTTAACGATTATTCCCACAGTACCACCAATCACCATTAACCCCTTCTGGGTCATGATCTAGGCAAGACCGAGACAGTATTCCAGGAATTTCTGAATTTAGAGCCTTATCATTAGAATAACTTATCATACATCTGTTATCAAATTAGTTAGATCCAGACTTCAAGAGATATTTCATCATGGCAGGATATAAATTACGGAAGTCAATATTGAAAATGGGACTTGGAAGTTATTCATCGCAAGCCTGAATAAAGAGAAACCATCTCAATTCTGTGCTTTGCCAAGCAGGACAACTGCAATCTATCCACTGGGAAAAAAAAGAGAGAAATAATGCATCCCAAGTACTTTGAGAGTTTAAAGCAGATATAAAATGTATCATCTGCTAGTCACCACAGAGTAATACTTAAACAGAATAGGCATTTCTTTGGCTGAGGGCTGCCAGAGACAATGTCTGAGAATTCAGGGCATGGACATATGGAGAAAAGCACAGGGGTTTCTTTTCCTGTTGGTAAACTTATGAAGGATACTTATTCTGCACCAGACACAACAGTTACAACAGCTGGAAACTTCCATAATGGCCCTGGGTCCACACACTGTGGCTTTTGTCACCTTCAGATGCCACCTTTGAATGGTGACAATGAATCTGCAACAGCCTGAGGAGCCTCAACCTCAAATGCAAAAGCATCAATAATTAGACCAGGACAGACTGAGATGGCATTCCCAAGTCACCGTCTATGAAAAGTTTTACTTCTCTTTGAAAACTTCTACAGGACGTGGTCATTGCCCAGTCAATACCCAAGTCATCCTGCTTAATAAAGAAAATAATTTACTTTTTTCCAAAATCAGAGCCAGCTTTTCATCTTCCTTGGCCCATGGAAATTCCATATGTACTACAAAACTTATCCTGACTTCATTAAGAAGATCATAAGGTACTGTGTTTGCTTATGGCAACATTAGATTGTTTAATGAAGTAAGAGAATATTTTGTGTGTTAGAGCCTCTGTGACAGAGCCTGCACTGTGCATACCATAATTTATGGACTTCATGGAAAGGGATGGTAAGCATCATTCCAGAAATGTGAAATGAGACAAATCAATGGAAATGAGCAAATTAATAGCCTGCATAGGTGTCAGTAAACTGCTTGATTTCCTTGACTTTTAATGAGATTATCTAATGAACAGCATTTATCTTTAATTGCCTACTAAACAACCAATTATTATCAACTGGGTTTTTTTGGTTTTTTTTTTTTTTTTTACTTTAACTGGTTATTTCAAATTAAATGCTCCATTTCCTTGCTTTAAAAACACTGTTATTTTGCACTGACATCTGCACCATCAGTGATGGGACCAGCTTTGAGGTGGCTCACGTTTAGCAGCCTGCCCATTGTCTGAATGGGTCTCTTAAGAATATGAACTCAACAGTAGCAGTGATAAAACTTCAATGCAATTTCAGGGAAAATAATGTCCATTATTGCTCGCAGCATCGTTGCTGTCTGGTTTAACTCAGTCCATTTCACAAGTATAAATAATAATTCCTATCAGCCTCTTGCTGCCCTTTCAATCAGTGACACAACAGGGCCACACAGACATAGCTGCATTATCTTACTTCCCAAATAGCAAAGGCACGGCAGAGAGGTCCTGTCCTGCACATGGGATGAATCCCGGCTGCAATGGTGCTGGGGAAGCAGATCTGAGCACACTCAGATGTAAGGCACTGTTTATTCCCCCTGGGATGCAGCACAAGTCCTCGAGGTCCTTGCAGATCTGCCAGCTGGAAGTGGCCCAGCACGGAGCATGGCAGGGGAGAGATCGGAGCGTGCTGCAGTTGTGCAAACACCCCCTGTGAGAGCAGGCACTTGTGTTCAGGTGGGAAGGGCTGGGGGAGCTGGGACCAGCCCCACTGGGTCTGCAGCAGCACAGTTCCTTCATCCCCTCCCAGCAAGGGATGCTCCCTGGGGCAAGTTCTACTGTTTTCTGCTCCTTTCTCTGTAGCAGATTTAAAAATAAAAAAAAAAAAATTTAAAAAAATCCATTTACAGTAAACCCTTAGGCCTTCTGAAGTGAATGCAGATGCTCCGTGAAAGGCAGCACTTGGTAGCTGAATCTGTCACCACTTCTAAGGGGAGCTTTTGGCCCTTCGAGGACTAATCTGATGACCTGAGATCTGTAATTGCTGCTTCCTTAAACTCCAGCAGATAACCCTGGGCATAAATCACCACAGCAATCCAAACACCAGAAAAGCACTGCTTATTTTTTGTTTTCCCCGCCCTCTAACAGCTCTCTCAGCTTCTGAGCATGATATTCAGAGAGGAGAAAAAGGAAGGGCAGGGCAAGCTAGCAGAAAGTGCTTTTTGTAGGGATTTTGGCAAAAGGGTTCTCATCACTAAGCTATATAACAAAAAGAGAGTTGCACTTGTACATTTAAAGTGTTTAATGTTACAGCTGGTGTCTCACTGAGAGCAGTAAGGGCTGCTATGGTTCCCTATTATTGTTTGAAAGAATGCATTACGTCAGAAAAAGCCAGCAAGTTTATCTGGCAGATGGAGAGAGCTGAGGTTGTCTCTCCTGTAAGGCAGAGGCAGGAATCACTCCCTCGCTGCAGTGGGGTTTGCAAAGAGCATGAAAACAGTGATAGTAGGTCTGGCTTATCACTGCACGGATTTACTTTTCTTATTAGGAAAATCCCTTCTCAGTCACACCCAAAAGCACCAGAAAACCCTTTCCTCAGGCCCTCGTGGGGCTCAGTTGCTGCTCCAGCCTCGGGGAAGCAATGGCATTGGCATCTGTTACCATCACACTCTTCTTTATTCAGTTCACTGAGTTCAAGGAGTCCAAGCACACATCAATTCACAGCTCCAAAATCCCTCCCATCAGGCACATAAGTGTCAAATGCTCTGAAGTTTCAATCTGCTGTAGATTATATTTGACTCAAGCTGCCACCAGCTGATAAGGTCCTCAACAGTTGAGTTTATGCAGAACATTCAAGTCTGTTTTAAGAGACTATTTCCAGAATAATTCTGTCATTTCTGAGTGGCCAATAACACAAGAAGATTCTGGTGTTGGAAAGCTTGTTTAAGATGGCTTGCCATTTCCCAAAGTGTAAACCACCTGGATTAATTTTTAACCACATTCATGCCAAGAATGTGAAACTAATCGGTTGCCAAATCATTAAATCAGGTTCAAATCATAACAAGTGTTCCTAGCTACTTTGATGAGGATGAAAGAGAAAGTTTGATTCAAAACTGCCTTTTTTTTTTTTTCCCCCTAAGGTCTTATGTCTTGCATGGGAAACACACATTTACCCTATTTACAAAGATAGTTTGTTCACTGTCCCAATCTTCATGTAATCCAAGTAATCCCTCTTGTTAGCCTGAACAGACACATTCAATCTAATTCAATGCATGGAAAAAGCTCAGAGAATAGAATCAAAACAGAAACAGGAATACAACCCTTCCACATCAGGACAGCACCTCTTGATTCCCAAGACAGTTTATGTAGCCAAGGCAGGTGTGAAGCAGATTCTGTATTGACAAAACAGCTGGCCAGGACCGTCCTTGGAAAGCCACCCTGAGTGACCACCTAGAGGGCAAAGTTGGGGGGCTTTGGACACTTGAGTATGAGCAGCCATGAAATCACAAATGAAATACGTGATCTAATTATAGGTACATTTTTGTTGGTCACCCATAAAACCCCTTCTAGTCAATGTGGGTGTCTATATTAGATATTCTGTGTAGAAATCACTGTTTCTCTTGGTTGAATATTCCCATGTCAGCGAATCCTGCTGATTCAGGATCAGTCAGATCCTGTTCAACATATCTGCAGGCACACCTCAACTCTATTGGACACAAAATCTATAGTCTGTAAGTTGCAATCTGATGCTGCAAGAAATTGTCTCCTTCTCTGCTTTTGTTACAGCTCATTCATTTGCTCTGCAGCTCCAGAAACATGGCATCCCTGGCCTGGGCTATTTACATTTCCCTGTCTGAGTTTAAAAATAAAATATACAACCAGGATACTATTTCTCCCAACAAAGTCAGCGGAACTTTCTCTCATATGAGGCAGTGTTTGACAATGTGCACACTAAAGTCTACAGCTCTGTCCTGAATGTTTGGATTTACTGCAATTCCCAGCTGTGCTCAGCGGGATTGCAATTCAGAAAACCAAATGAGTAGAGCATAATTCTCTTCTTCCATCCCAGGCTGATAGCCCAGACTGCACCTTTGCTCCATGTAGACTATGTATTTATATGTTTTTGTATGGCTAGAGATTTAATGTGCAAGAGAAATACAGGTCAGAAAATGCAGGGCCTGTTATGAATGATGATGATTTTGTTATCACTGGAATCTCTTTGATAAGACAAAACAAGTGTGCTAGGTACCAGACAGATATGAAATGAAAAAATTAATCTGAACCCTAAGACCTTAGAGAGGCTGTTGTCACATCCACAAAAAATCATGCCCCAGTAATTACCTTTCACTGTACAACACATCTGGGCCTGGGTAAACCAATAATAAGCAGAATTTTGCTCTCTGCTAAGTTGTGTCAAGTTGTGCTAATTAGGAAGCTGCAGTTCTGTTTCTGCTTCTGCTAAATGACTCCGGCGACCTGTGAGTTACCCAGCCACGCTTATCAGCCATGATTATCCACTGTGTGTAAATACTCTGAGAGCTCACACTGGGTTTCTCCAGGCATTTCTCAGCTCAGACAAAGCTGATTCTCTCCGAGCTGAAAGCCATGTCAGAACAGACTTGGCCTAATGAGGATGCTGCCAAAATAACAAGTAGGGGATGAATTTCAACCTTTAAGAGCAGACAGGATGACTGACTTGGTGACTGAAGGTCTGTGGAGAAAGAGCAGGGAAAAGCAGATTCAGTCCAAGGAAGTGTTAGGGCAGCTTCCTCAGATAAGTCAAAAAGCCCAAGTTTGCACAGGGAGGTTTCATGTATTTATGCATAGGAAAAGTTTTCTGACTTTCAGACTAAGGGGCCTGGAAGCTTTTACAGAGGCAGAAGACCTTGAATGGTTGTTTAGAAACAAGATTCCTGGCATACTCTGCTCACAGCGCTTTGGAAATTACCAAGATGAGCATCCAGCATTGTATGGCTGTTCTGCTGCTCCTGTTCCTGGAAAAGTGTGAAATGAAAAAAATCTCTCAGGAAAGAAGGGTAATCAAATTGCTCTCAAATTCATATGAAAGAGACCTCTAACCAGTGAATCACCATTCCGAGCAAGTAGCTTTCAAGTAAGTCACTGTTGGGATGCTTTGTTTGCAGTGACTCAGCAGCTAACTTTGGTACACAGCTGAGCTGCTGCCACCAGCACAAGGGAGGGGCTACATAAGGCACAAGGGATTTTGTGTGACAGAGGGTGCCCTTTTATGAAAATGCCAGTCTGGATGGCAGCGATGACCTCACATTATCCCCCTTAAGAAAGACATATACATGGTAAATACCACTCACGTCACAATTATTACTAGGGTTTGAACTCCTGAAACGCTGCACATCAAAGCTTCTGCTTCTGTAGCAGCTATAAAATGTACATAAATATAGCACACATTTTCCTTTGCTCCTTCCTGTCTGAGTGTACTTTGGCCCAGTTATTTCTCTATGCCAGACAGCAATTTATCATCAGCAGTAAGTAGAAGAAAGAGGCACAAAGGAGAAGCACATGAGGTCAAGCACTCCTGGATGCCCAGAAAGACAAACCCAAAGCTTCCAGTGGGAGCTATAGGACTTGGCACCATTATATCATACAGATTTTGCTGTGTGGGGCTGTGTACCTTTGCCATATGTAACTCTGTGTCCCTGTGCTTGCTGCTTTATTCTGCAATGTGAGCTGCACAGCTGCTGGAACAAACACAACACATGTCCCTGATTTTGTTTCCGTGCCCTGTCTACAAACAGAGAAAATGGTCAGACCTACTTGGCTTTTTATGAAAGCAGAAAGAGGCCAAAAGATGTTTGATATGAAATTTTATTAGCTACTTGGCATCATTACCCTTCCTGTACAGCAGGAAGAGATGAGGAAAAGCATCCTTGATCTTCAGAGCAGGGATATGACTCCAGCTGGGATGGATCTATGGGATGTTCCTGCAGGGATGCGACACACACAGCACTCCCAGCCCAGGGAGGGGGAAGGACATGTTGGGGAGGATGAAATAGGAAAGCCTTATAAATATTATTACCTGGCAAAAGATGCTGAGAATATGGAAACTATAAGCGAGATTGAAATGAAGACAAGCTTTGAGATACCAAACCTCAGTGACCAAATTACTGGAAAAACAATCGTATGGCCACTGAAGGCTCACCACCCTCTTTGATTAAACAATAGCCCTCCTCGATTAGACAATACCCTCTGCTTGCAAGCAGGTCCAAGAGTCAGAGCAGACCCTACCAACTTGGCAGAGCGTCCAAAAAGCAGTTTTTAGGGTTTAAAATATAACACCATATGGTAATGCAATGACTCTCATAGGCTGTGTGTAAGTGTTGTAGGATTTGTAGCTTGTTCTAGATTGGTTCGTGAAAATTAGAATATTCAGCACAGAAGATGATTTATTGTATTGTAAACGGCAACCACAGTACTTTCATTCTTTCTTTCATTCAGTATTCTGTACTTCTCTCTCTCTCTCTCTCTCTCTCTCCCTCTCTCTCTTCTCTGACCTGCTCTGAGCTGCGTCTGGCAGCCCCCAGCAGGTCTCCTATACCCACGCTTTTTTACAATAAACCTCATGCTCTAAGACCAAACTCCAGAGGTCTCTCGTCTCCGTCCCGACCGTCTGAAGCAAACTGCACCAACACCTCAAACGGCAATCCTACAGGACAGAGAAAAATAGGGTGGAAGAGGCCCATGTCCTTGAGAGCCAGCTCCACTCCACACTGAGCAGTGGAGTCCCAGGCACGGCATGCCCAGGTCTCCTCCTTCCCCAGCTCAGAGGTCCATGGGACACCGCCTGAGGCTCCCACCATTGAGAAGACTTGTGTTAGTTTATACCCACTGTCTGTAGGGAGTAATCGTGTCAAGTTTGGGTGTCTCTTTCGAGATGTCTCCACCACCACCAGCTCCTCTGTGCTCGGCACACTTGGCTGTAGCAGGACAGAAGATACTCCTGACTTTGTGCTGTGTAATGAGCCCCATGAGCTCCTGAAACCCCCAGGAGGGGAGAACAAAACCTCAGCACTGCAGATGAGACTGAAACCTTTGCTTCACAAGGAGGTGATTCTGCTTTGTCTGAGAAAGTAGCACTGGATAAAGTTCTCTTTTCTCAAAATTCCTTCTGCATGTGAAATTTTCTAAGCAGTATCTTGCAAATGTTGCATTTCATCATCTCACCAACTATTCCATTTTGATCTCTTTTTTTCTCTTCAATCTTTTTTAAAAAAAATCTTTGCACCCTGAAGATTAATAAGCTGATTTGGAACACTGATGATACATTACTATCTTGAGCCAGAGGTAAAACTGTTCTGCTTGTGGTTCATGCCTTTCCCTCATTGAACTTTCTTGCCCACCAAGAGAGGCATCAAACAGGTGAAAAGCTTTAAATCAGGCAATTTGTGCAGTATAATAATAAGCCTGGCTGAATATCCAAGTTAAAACAGGGCACTGATTTTGGCAGAAACAATCCTATTTACAATAACAAAGACATGTCATGTATATTTATCATTGTTCACAGCCTTCACTCTGCTCACCATCCCACCCACATCTGAAAGGAAGCAACCTAAATTGATATTTATTCTAACACAAAATGTTAATCCCTCTGAAGTGTAGCTCAAATGCAGCTTGTATGTCAGTCTTCACTTGGTAGTTGCATGCCCTTGTTTAGTAAAATCCCAGGAGCACAGAACACTCAGACTTGAGGTTTTCTCCCATTGTAATTCCTGTGGGATGACAAATGAGCCTGGGAGTTTCACCTTAATGATCTGGCCAATTTACAAACTCTTCCAGCACATTTTTCATGAACTGGGTTCTTGCTCTTCTATTATGCCATCAGTTGTTTTTTCTAAGGAATGTTTTTTTGTTTGTTTTTTTTTTTTAATACTAGAAGTTTTCCAGTAAAAATACACTCAGATTTATTTAGGAAACATGGATGCCTTCAATGCAGATATTTACCTCTGTGTTAATCATTACCTCCTCATTTCAATCAGCACAGTTATCGTGTTTCAGGGTTTTGGCCATCTCATCATAATGCAAATGCCTAAAATTAGTCAGGGGAGCCCTGAAAGTCCCTGTTTCTCTCCAAAGCTTAAAGAGAATCTTCAGCAAAGATATATGCAACCAGTTGGGAGTAATCACAATATCTTTGCTCATATTCAGCAGCATATATCCATTTTAAACACACACACACACACACAAATATATATATATATATTTCTAATTCCAGTTAATGAGAGCTAATGCTTATATACATATATATTTTTATTAGCAATCACTAATAAAATAGTATTTCATTGTGTTACCAGTACAATCAGATACAGTGCAATGCATCTGAACCTAACCAATTGAAAATCTATGCCTTACTGAATGCTGAGATGGTCATTAATGGCTTTTCCTAGCCTTAAATATTTTACTCTTCAATGGGATTTCACAGCTATCTTTTTAAAATATTCATCATTGATTCATTGCCATCCAAGCCAGACTGAGCTATGACAGTGCTTATCATGGGCTGGATCAAACCAACTCCTGTTGATATCAGTAAAGAGGAAAATACTGTTTTGTGTGTTCTGATGTCACACACATCTAGAAACACCAGCATATCCTTCAGTTTTCCAGTAACACACTGGGAAGTTAATTAATTTACCTAAGCTGAGTGGAAACTAACCTGACACTAAGCTCAGCTTTGCTGCACAATTAACTTTTTATAGAAGTTTGTTCCACTAACTCACCTGACATCCCCTGCTTGCAGAAAGGGGTTTCCTTACACAGTCACACACAAAAAAGCCATCTGCTCACCTCTGTGTAGAACAGAGATACACTTGATAACTGCATTAGGCTAGGGGTCAGTCTCCTCAGCAAAGCCCAAAACAAAATAAATGTAATTGGTAATTTTATGCTAACAGAGTGCAGCCCTAGATTAAAATGGGATGGGGATTAAAGTCTTGAGGTTATTTTAATATTTCCTCTTGACCATTTCTGCAGATTTTCCCATCTTTTTTCTTTGAGATTTTAATGCTCTGTCGCCACCAGCACTCACCACTCACCAGTGTGGCTTTAGACAGTTCTAGCCTTCAGGCTTTGTCCTGGCGAAGAAGTCCAAAAAGTCCAGTTATATCTGCTGGGTGAGATCTGCAAACTCCATAAAGACATGGGAAGAAACACCCCTTTTTCCATAGCATGTAGTTGAGGTACAATTCACTTATCTAATGCCATCCTAAAATGATACAGCCAGAGTTTCTGAAACTACTCAGCAATTATTTCCTTATGAGCAGCTCAGAATTTTCCTCTGTTATTTGTTCTACAAGCTTGTTTATAATCTCAATTAATCTGATCACACAGATGTCAAATTCTAGTCTGAGGCACCTACCTAAGCACCTTCTGTTGGCTGGTGGGCACCCCAAAGGAAGCACTCATTACACTTTGAAGAGAGTAGCCAAGGAATGCAGAGTCAATAGGTTTCTATCTCTGCCTCAAAGTTATCCTGGAACCATGGAAAAGTAGTTTAGAGGAGATGGCTAACTCTTAGATAGCTGGAGATGGATGGATATGCTGCCACCAGCTAAGCAACCGGGGCAGATAGCATCCTGCAAGGATTTAAGAACAATTGAGCTTTCCTACTAACAGCATGTGGTTGCCAAAGGTCTTTCTGGGTTTCATAAGTAGGGTAGAGTTTAATACAGGGAGATGAGCTTGGAGTGGAGGATCTGCCACCTGCTTTCTCCCAGCCTCCAATCTCACATGTTTATGTTGTGAGCTCTCTGTGGCATGGACCATCTCTTGCTACACACAGGTGCACTCTCTGCCTCAGGGAGATCCTCTTCCTAGAATAGACATGAACTCAAAGCAGTACAGTGGTTCAAATTATTAATAATTGTGATGATAATGATGACAATAGATAACAGTACACTGAGAAAGCTTTGGGAGAAGAGTCTTTGGCAGGTAGGCTACTACTGGGACAAGGCTGTTTCATCTAGCTTTTATCCTGAGTTCCTCCAGATGTTCTCAACATCCTTGTGTCAGATTTTGCCACCTAAAACAGACAACAGAGCCTGGAACACCAACAATGCTTAGTGCCAACAAATCTGTAGTATAACACTCATCAGGATCTGTGGGGAAGATGCTAGTACTGCTCATAGGGCAGGAACAAAGCACTGGATCTTTGATGGATAAAAGGGGATGCTTTTATTTTCCAGCAGTGCTCTGGGAACAGGAAAACGTTTATTCTGGAACCTTGTTATCTTAGAAAATATTACTGACTTGATTGCTGTGGATACTAAGGAGGTTCAGGCCAGCTACAGAGCAAGTTCATTTATATCATCTTATGAAGGGTTTTTATTTTTATATGGCTTTTGACCTCAATTCTAAAGGAAATGTCAATCCCCACTGTAATGAGAGGTCCAGGGAATGCAGACACGTCAGACATTTCCAGATGAGCTGCAAGACCTTTAGCAGTACACACAGACAGGCAGAGCTCTCTAGCACAGTGTTAAAGACAAGGAACGGACAGATTGCTTGGCAGCAACAGTGGAGACAAAATCTGACCGGCAACCTTTTTCTTTCATCTGCCCCGGGGTGACAGATGAAGCTTGAACAGACACCTAAAAGAGGGGAAACCTGTGGAAAGGCACAGACTGGCATTCGAAGGTGGGATCTCTCAGTTTTGCTGTGTGAGCTCAGAGAAATCAGTGCCCTGTTTTGGTCCTCCCAGTTCTGTTTGATGGTCCCATCTGTTTAGATAACTCCTCCTGCAGGAAGCTTTTGGGGCAGTGACCTACAGCTTTTGCTTTCTGGAAATAGATTTGGAAAGGAAATTGTACTCTACCAAAAGCAGAAGATGTTTTAGACCCAAATGCTTCTATATCCCTGTAGCCTTCCCCTGACACAGCAGGTACTTCTGTGCCATGACCTGACCTTGCAGCACTCAGCTCCTCTTCAGATGCAAACCCAAACCCCTCACTGCTACATACCCACAGAATAAGTAAAGCAGTAAGAGCCAGGCTGTGTCCTGTACAGAAAACAAGTTACCTGGGTTTCCTTGGTACTTTTCAAAAGATGTTTTTTATTGAACAATATCCTCAAGTCCCAGTTCCCTCTGGCTGCAGCATTATCCTCTGATCTGCAAGCTGTTGACTGATCTGCTTGCAGCTCTCAGAAAATTAAGAGACCAACCACGTGTGTGGAGCCACAGCAGTTCCCCTCGGGGAGCTGAGTTACCAGTTTTAAAACAGCCATGTAATTAGCAGGCAGCCTACCACCATCACACTAAAATCTGAGATTGCTTAAGAGGAGACAGTTTCTGTCCCAGGTCTTCAATGCACATGACAGTCAGCAACTTTATTATTTCATGAGGCAACAAGGCCCTGAACATTCACATTTCAGAGGCAAACCATCTCAGACGTCCCAAGTTCCTAAAATATCTCCACAGCGCCTAAATGAGAGCAGGGCTCTAGCTCCAAATACCGTGCTTGTTTTCCTGGCTAGCATTACAGCTCGGGGAATTGAACAAGCAGGTAGCAAAGTGGAAGGAAAGCAGAGGCTCTCCCCAGGGATCCTGCACAAGCTCCAGGCTCCTGGCACAGGGGTTCCCTCTGCAATGGGGCTGCTGCAGATGGAAGGACCAGACACAGCATGGGAAAGCTTGCCCCTGCACTCTCATCCCAGCAGTGCCAAGAACAAGAAAATGGCCTTGCAGAGGGGGAACTCTAGAGAAAAATTTAAATGGGAGTCAGAAAAAGACAAACTCCAAAACACAAAAAAACCACAATGGCAAAACACTTGCTGGGACTCACAGAATGACAAATTAGTGTTGTTGAAAGGAAATGTAATCCTTGCTTGGGGTTTGCACTAGGATTTTTGAATGATGATGAAAATGAGGCTTCCTCCCAAACACCCAATTGCAGCAGACACACTATGATTTGTTGCACATGGGGAAAAAGCTCACATCTCTTTCTCACCCGTTCGGGTTCATGACTTACCCTTCCCACCCCATGGGGCTTTGTGGAGACTGGACTGGCCCTGACCACAGAACAGGTTGACAGGATCAAGTGACCCTTTGAAATCTTTGCTGCAAGCTGAATCCCTTCTCAGCAGGCTGGGAATACAAGCAGATTTGCAGCTGGTTTAATTGGCAAACACCCCAAAGAATGGTTGCCTACAGGCTCACATCTGTTGCTATTTATGTGTGCATAGTGATGCACATATAGACTTTTCCTCTATTTTTCAATATTCCTGCAACTCAAACATTGCCGTACATAAGATTTGCCTCATTGGCAGATGTCTGATGAAATTTATTAGGGGCGGCACACTTTTTAAAAATTTAACTGAGTTATTTATCACTTTCAAATTTAATAGAACCTATCTGGAAAATTATTATATAGCCATCAAACGACATTCTTTTGCTTGGAGATTTCATGCGTGGAGAAAAGCTTCAATGGGAAAAATCAGATTATGGATCCAGAGAAAAGGCAAGTCCCCTTCCTCATGTATAATAAGACTGTTCTGACCTCTAATTTTTCATCCCTTCCAATTCACTGAAGGGCTACACTTTAACTGCTTGATTCAAAAGCTGACATGAATGAGGTCCCTAGTACAGAAAAAGAGCCCGGTGAGGACAGGTTTAACAGTCCAGCTGATTATAAGAACTCAGTTCATTTCTGCAAAGTGCTGTTTTATGGCTTTTTCCTTCTAGTGTGACAAAGAACTTTGCTTTGCAAAGCAACAGCTAAAGCTGTTCCTGAGCAGACTTTCTTCTGAGAGTCTGTAAAAACCATACATCTTGTACAAATGTAAATCAGGGTTGATGATCGCTTAATTCTTCTCCCTTTCTCCAAATCCTACTCAGCCTTCACATTTATTTTCTTCTTTGCCTGCTTTACCTTCCTTTTCTCCTTCTCCACCCAACTCCACCTCTCTCCTTGTCACCCTTAGGGCAGAGGGTCAACCGCACTGCAGCCAGGTCTGACCTCACAGCTGCAAAGACTTCCATTTTAACTCCTTATTTCATGATAAACAGAGCACAAAAGCATTTGCCATTAGACTCTCTCTGCTTTTCTTCCCTTTCTGCTCTTTCCCACCATCATCCAAGCCCCTTTAAAGGAGAGTTCACTCCTTATAGCCAGCTTTGGATCGGACACCCTATTTTAAACACTTTTAACCCATAACCACCTCAGTGTTCGACTCACTTGGGGCAGATAAGAGTGAAACAACACTGAATTATCTGTGTTTATAATTATATGTATGTAGGGTTTATTGTAGAACAATTTGGTTATACAGGAAAACATGTATGTAGGCATTTTGTTTGTTGTTCTCTACACAAAAATATCGCTTTAGAAAATGTATAAGAAAGAAAAGGATAAGAGCAGAAAAATCTCACCACACATAGGCCTTGTGAAGAGGCTCAGCTGCTGCAATTTTGACATTTGTTGGTCAAAGCAATGATCAGTCTTAGTCAAAGTGACAGCTGCAGACCAAGTCCATCAGGTGATGAGGAAATCCCCAAAATACAAACTCTGTTGGGTTTATATTCACTCAGGCTCAAATAGGAACGCCCAGAAACCTTCCCTGGGGTGGGGAGTTTCAACTGATGCAATGTTGTGGATCATGGGACATGTTGGGAGTCTTTGACACCTTCTAAGATACAGCTGCATATGACATCAGTGCCCCGGGTCCACCATGGCCCATGATGGGCCATCAGCAGAGATGGACACCTCCAGGCTCCGTGTGAGTGTCCCGGTGCTTCCCCACAGCTGGGTTCACTTGGGGAAGGACAAAGAGACAATTCCCCACTGCACAAGGTTTGTCTGGTTCCTTACCTTTTCAACACAAGCTGCAGCCTGAGGAGGGCTGTGGGCACTACTTTGGACATTGGCAGCTTCCCCCCAGTGTCTGAGCCATCAGCATTCCAGTCTCTCTTCCAGTATCACTTGTAGATACATTCTCCTCCTTAGACCTGGGACAATTGGACAATAATTCCCCTTTTATCTGATCTCAAGCTCCCTTCACAGTCCAAATTGCAGTTATTAGGCATATTTGGGGAGGGGTGGGATTCGGTGCTCACAGATGGATAGCTGTGTCTTTGGAGTTTGCTATGGTGGGCAAAAGTCCTTCAATGATTTTAGCAATGCTTAAGCCATTAACAATTTCAGACTATCACACACAGCTTACTTCAATTCAAAAGTCTTTGCAAATAGTTAGAAGACACTAAGAGCCACAGACTAACACTCACTTGGAGCTGCATGCAGTCTCACCCATTTGTCATCCAGCCCCCTCCAAATGTCTTCCCAGCTGAAGACTGGAACAGAAATGATGCTTTATGAAGCCCTAGAACAGACAGGGAGCTTTATGAAGCCCTAGAACAGAAATGATGCTTTATGAAGCCCTAGAACAGACAGGGAGCTTTATGAAGCCCTAGAACAGAAATGATGCTTTATGAAGCTGACCTAGACATAGATCAGTAAGCTGGTGAAATCTGCAACAGAGTGAGAAAAATGAATGAACTCAGTGAGCAGCTCCATTGAAACCCCAGCCTAAAGAGCCTCAAGAAACCACATTAAGATGGCAATTTGAATGAGATTTATGGCCTTCAGCTCTGTGCCTGAGGCACCAAGGGTTGTGAAGGCTAATCAGCTCACTCAAATCACTGCAAGTACCTCTGAGCTTCCTCTGTGTGGTCTGACAAAAAAAGGAATGGGGGGCGGGGGGGAAGTTGTGGGAGTGATTGGCAGCTCATCAAAGGAAGAGAATGCCAAGCAGGGGAAGGATCAAAGGAAAATACACATCATCATTTATGCTGGTCCTTCATTCCCAATAGCAGGCAAGTATCTAGAGGGATTAAAAACCCTCTGGGACAGGGACTGTGACCTAGATCTGCAAAAATGCAGATATACTGAATTCCCACTGACATTTCTTTGACCATTAGGGCCTAAACATCTTTGCTATAAATCTAAGCACCTAAAAAAGTTTCCTATATTTAATCTCATAGCTACGCCTTGTATATAACTTATGCATATATATGTGTGTGTGCACTTTTGCAGTTTTACCTCTGGTGATGTAAAGATGTGCCTCAGCCTGGAAACCCCAAAGGAAACATTCCCTGGCACAGGTTCCCAATTTTCCATATTGTTAAATGGTTACCATAGTGCTGGCAAGCACTGTCTCTGCTAACACCCAGACAGGGCTCAGGCTTGCACATGGAGCTGACACCACTGTCAGCACACAGACTGGATGTGGTCAGGCCACACCATCTGGAGTTTCTCTGGAGGGCATGAGCCACCCCACAGCAGCTGGGCTCAGCATCAGGGAACAAGTACAGGGGTGTGCCTTTAGCCTCATCCAGCCACAGGCATTAAGCAAACTCACCAGGGCCACAAAAATCTGTGGCAGGAGAGGAAACATCATGTCCAGGGCTCTTGCTACAGGCAGTTCCTCCCATCATGGAGGCAGAGCAACCTGTACGGTGACCCAGTGTCTCCAGTGCTCAGTCCATCCAGAGCTTCAGCAAGAGGCTTGGGCTGTTTAATAGTAAAGGTTTGTTTCCAAAGTACATTAGAAGCTGAAGCAGCCCTAATCAAGCACAAATGAAAAGGAAGATAGTCCCTGCCTTATTTATAACCTCATTATTAGGAGGAGTCAAAATGCTTTGTAAATGCACTGTCTCCTCTCCAAATGACAACACAACACACGTGGGGGAGTCCCCTGCCCTGAGCAGGAGCTTGAGATGATGCTCCTCTGGCTTCAGCAATGCTGCTCTGCTTACTCTACACATTTGAGTTTTGAGTCCTGAGTGACACAAGGCATAGAGGAAATAGATGAATACTTCAAACCCACTTGCTCACTTACCTGAGCTCTAGCCTAGAGCAATTCTTGCAGCAATAGCTGTGCCTTGTCCCTACTTCACCTTCTCAGTGGAGTACAGGCAAGGGGGCAGGGGTGAAGTGACCAGGTTTAAACTCCAGATCTGATGCTCGAACCACTGAATAGGACTTCTCCTCATGGTTTATACAGAGAAACCAGGCTGAGTTGTTCTGTTCACGCAGTTTGGATTTGGGGTGCCTTCGGGTCGCTGAAATGCAATGGAGTGTGAGAACAGACTGTATCAATTAAATGGGAACCGTCTCTTCACAACCCCATATGGCTCCCATGGAAATTACCTGTCTGACCTTGGAATCTCCATTCCAACTTTCATCTTCTGTTTTCTTATTTGCCCTCAGTGGGATTGCACTCCCCTATTCTCCTTCCACCACATGCTGGCCAGGAGGAACAAGAGCCCTGAACTACCACTGAGCCTCTGCTCTTGCCCATCTTTTCTCCCTAGTCCATTGTAGTGCTGCTGTAATATAAAGACCTCATCTCGTATAGCTCCCTGCCAAGCTGATACTCCCACTATGCCAGACAATTTGGAAAACCATGTAAAAAACTCCCTTGCCCCTAAAAGCTCATAGCAATTAACTGTCTGCTCAATATTTATGTACCCGTGATCGCATAGAAAACGGCAGAATTAGCAACAATCTGTGCCACTTGCCTTGACTGCAGTGCTCCCACCCATGGAATATGATTGACTCCTCTCTCATTCAAGTGCTGTCCAGACACCGTTTGTCTTTAGCAATGCAGGCATAAGAGGTGCACACTGTCATGGTACTCCCAGGCCACTGAGACTCTCACCCATGCTGGTGGGGCAGGATTGAGTCTGCAGCTCTTGCCTAACACACACCAGTAACAGACTCCTTGGGAAATACTTCCTCTCTGCTGCCAGACTCCATCACTATATATACCTTCACTGTAATCTGTGAAGTGTAGAGGAGGCAGAGTGAAAATCTATCAACAGGAGTATTTTAACTGTATGCAAAAATATCTTTCAAAAATATTTTTGGGGCTGGTGTTGGTAGCAGTTTGTTTATATAATGTTATTTTTCAATTAGCAGCTGATTAATAATAATCAAACCTGACTGTAAGAAGCAATTATTTTATGGGTGGACTACTTTCAAGCTTGGTAAAAAAAGGGGCTCAGGTCTTGTATTTAAGGGTATGCCACATGTTTTACCAAGTGAAAAGTGTGGAGAATCAAAAAGGCTCAGTGTTCAGCTGGAAATTGAAGAAAACTGGTACCATCCTGGTCATCTTGCAGGTACACACACACGGAGCAGCATCTTTTTGGGGACTGTCTCCACAGCCACCTCAGGAAAGAAGGCAGGATGGAGATTCATGGATACAGCTACATTCCCATCAGTACCTCTGCTTGTAATAATGGCAAAAGACTGGCAAACTGCTTGGCAAAATCTTCCCATTCATTCTGTGGCACAAACTGAGCTACTGAGCAAGCTCTGCTGCACACTCTCTGTGCATGGCTTTGCATGGGGAAGTCAGTTTGTTCATTTGGGACAGATGGCTGGTTTGGCGCTTTTCTTTAACTGATTGCTGGAGTTAAAACAAGCCCATTGCAATAAATAACACCCAATGTGGCAATAAAGCTGGCCTGATTTTCATTTCCTGAATAAAGCTCTGTCCATTTTCTCTCCCTCCACTGGAAAGAATTTGAACGATCTGTCTCTCTATGGCTAATTTTAATTTCCTGGTAATGTGATTGCCTTATAAAAAGTGAAATGCTGCTGAACGATATGTGTATAGGATTTGATGTGTGTGTCAGACTACGGGGATAATGCACTGCAGCTTTCTATTGTATTTATGAGGTGATGTGTGTTTACCCACATCTACACACTATTCTCCGTATTTTATGGACAGAGTGCTTACAACTCCCATCAAATTAGTGAGAGTTATTGGTGTCCTTCACACCTCAAATAAGTAATCATATTTAAAAAAACTCATTCCAGTGTACAGAAATTTTATGGCAGAACAGGACACCTATCATCTCCTTTTCCCGGGATGTTTGCCAGTAGTAACCCAAAGCACAGACATTTATGTGCATGGAGATAGTCTCTGTGCTCAGGTACAGGCAACAGCTTGTGGTACAGCTCAGACCACAAAAATTCCTTTTCTGAGCTTAATCTTTTGCTTAAAAGAATGTTTTCTAGGTCAGGTCAGGCATCCTGGAACCTCCCCTGAAATATCTGCCCTAATTTCTCTGAAGTCATGCCTGTTGCCTGAAGTCCCTCTCCTGTACAAGGAGAACAAGTAGATCTGCACTCAAGAGCAGATCCAAATCTGACCCACCATCTTTGCTGTCTCCTTTGGTACTGCTGAATCTGAAAAGTGCCTCAGATTTCTGAGATATTTGTCTAAGAGAAATGAATGGACAAAAACTCACTATAACTTATTTCGTAAGTGTGTCAAAATATTGCCAAAACATTTCCAAAGAGGCGCCAGCCCTGGTCACTGCCAGGAACAATGTGTTGGCTCTGCTGATGGCTCACATGTGGCACTCTGCAGCAGAGCAGTCACCACTTTCCTTGTGCTTATGCCACACTGACCCCAGGAGTGATCCTAGAAACACCAGCTGACTCACCGACAGCTTTTCTGACTAAACTGCCCACTTAGACAGCCAAGAGTTCTAAAATTGATTTGGGCTGATGGTAAGTTGAACTGAGCCAAGAGCATGAGCTGGCAGCCAAAAGGGCCAACCGTGTCCTTACCATGAGCTGCTTTGGGCTGTGCCTACAGTCAGAGTCACACAGTCAGAGAGAAAATCCTACGTACAACCATACTGCAACTTTTTGAACTAAAACATGTTGATTTTGGCAACATTTTGATATGAAAATCTTCAGATCAGCTCTCATCAGGTTTAGATGTGTAGGTTTAGACAGACACTTGCCAAGCTTGTTGTATAACTGTTTAGCTTTTCACTTCCCCGAGTACTGTGAAATACCTAGTACGTGCTAGTACCATTTCATACCATGTAGGTACAGACTGTGCTGTGCCATTCCTGCACACTGTCCCGACAGAGGCTGTGCCAGGGCAAGGCTTCCTTGGAGCCCACTCTGGGCTTTGGCTTGTCCCTGCCAAACTGGAGGGATATATTAATATATCCCTCAGGCAGAGGGATTTATTTAATCCACATGATGTTGGTGAACATGGTGTTCAACCCACAGGAGGAACAGAGGAGGAGGTGAGGTGCCATCTGCTAAAACTTGCAGACAAGACCCCTAGAGGGAGGAAGCAGAGGTGTTTGAACATCCCGAGGGAAACTAGGGAAAGCACCACGGGGCTGAAATGCTGCTAAAGCTCCCAAAGAAAAACACCAGATATTGTACCTTGTAGGAAGGCTATCCCAGATCAGTAAAACACCATTTAATTTAGGGTCTAGATCAGCAAATCTGAGGGACCACCCTGTAATTCAGCACAGGCTTGTGAAAAAGGAAGGTTTGGGCATTTTCCCAACAAGATCTACACACTATATATATTCTTAGATATTCCTGAGACACATGAGTGTTATGCAATATTGTGCTGGTTTTGGCTGGGATAGAGCTAATTTTCTTCATAGTAGCTGTATGGGGCTGTGTTTTGGATTTGTGCTGGAAACAGTGTGGTAATGCAGGGATGTTTTGTTACTCCTGAGCAGGGCTGACAGAGTCCAGACCTTTTCTACTCCTCACCACACCAGTGAGGAGGCTGGGGGTGCACAAGGAGCTGGGAGGGGACACAGCCAGGACAGCTGACCCCACCTGACCCAAGGGACATCCCACACAGTATGGCATCGTGCTCAGCTCATAAAGAAGGAGGAAGGTGTGTGTGTGGGGGGGGGTGTTTGGAGAGATGGCATTTGTCTTCTCAAGTCACAGTTACGCTTTCCTGGGGGTGGCTGAACACCTGACTGCCCATGGGGTGTGGTGAATGAATTCCTTGATCTGCTTTGCTTGAGCACGTGGTTTTGCTTTACCTATTAAATTGTCTTTACGTGAACCCACAAGTTTTCTCATTTTTCCTGTTCTTGCTCTCTCCCCCACCTTACTGGGGGAGTGACTGAGCAGCTGTGTGGGGCTGAGTTCCTGGCTGGGGCTAAACCACAAGTGTGTTCATCAATCAACTTGCATGACAGAGGTGTACGCATCAGGGAAGTGGTGACAGCACCACACCTGTCTGAGTTCAAGAAGAGTTTGGAC
>VZRL01002366.1:1462072-1497466 GCA_013397895.1 Origma solitaria | reverse complement strand
CACCACAGAGATCGCTGCTATTGGTGACAAGAGTTTCAAAGACAAAAGCTCTGGGACTAGAGTTTCAAAGACAAAAGCTGGGACAATTGGAGGGGCTGTCATAGATAAAGGTTTTGATGGAGTGAGGTACGCAAGAAGACATAAGGATAACCTCTTCCTTCTCCCACCTCTTTTCTACAGTGACACATTGCAAGGTTTTAATGTCAGGAGGGAAGGGCACATGCACAGAAAGAATATTTATCCTTCTGAGATCTCTTCTCTACATCAATTCCCATCCAATCATCTGTCTAAACCTACAATCTTCCTTATTCCAGGACTGGCAGTCTTTCAGCAAAGGAAGGGTAGTTTGTATTTTTCTTTCCCCAGTTAGCTATTAAGTGTGCCAATGGAAACTTGGCGGGAAGCTGAAGATGCTGCTTTTGCTTGTGAGGGGAGGTCTCAGTTCCCACTGAATTTGGAGTTCCGCGGGGGCCAGAAGCAAATGCATGTCTCCTTGAAAGTGCCACAGTGCTCTGGCTGCTGAGATCTCCCATGTTCTCTCTGATAAAGCTGACCTGGCCCCATCCTCTCTGCTATTTACTTCTTTTGCATTCTGCAGCTTGGCTATAGTTGGGCAAGTGGCCTTGGGAATTAAACTCCACAAAATACCAACTCCTGTACCCCGGCATACAACAGCAGGAGGCAGGCAGCTGGAACAGTGTGGCTGCTGTGTAGCTCCCATCATTCATTGTGTGAGGCACCTTTCTTTCTTCTGTTTTTCCAAAACTGATTGTTGTAAAACAGAGGCTGCACAGGGAATATATATATACTACAGAGAAGAGATAATTACTAAGTAAGTGGCTGGGACAGCAAATGTTGGGACTGACTTTCTCATAGACTCCCTGAATATTTAAACCTACAGGAATGCTGACATTGTGGCGGTAAGCCAGCCCTACCCTTCATAATTAGGGCAAAAGCCCTCTGTGAATTGGCAACATCATTCTGTTGCCAGATATTCCTACATGTCAAGTACCAAATTATCCAAGGACCCAGAGACATGTCAATGTCAGTGGAAATTATGCAACATATACTTTGAAAACAAACTCTGAAGTAGCCTCTTAATGACAGATAAATTAGGCCACTTAATATATACGTAAATGTCTTGCTAGATCAAAGTTACATGTGTGCTTGGCTATGTATGGGGACTTACTCTCATACGTGGATTTCTTCCTCTGTTTCCCCTAGGGAGCAGCTCTTTTGCACACTTAAATAAGCTGGAAACAGTTGAAACTAAATCCCAGTATGTAACGTGAATCCTGAGTTTAGTGGGTTTGACTTTTAAAAATGCGAACGCACACAGGCCCTGATGACTTCAATAGCATTTATGGGTGCTCGGTGCTTGTATAAATGTCACACTATTTATAACATACTTCTGTGTCCTTTTTTTATATTCTCTCTTGGCCTGTCTCTTTTCCACTGTGGTATCTTTGATTAACATAGTCACATCAGGAAGTAGCATGTGTTTGAATAATTAAGAAAATACGAATAAAAGACCCAGAACAAATAAATCTTTATTCTAGTCCATGTTTTTCCATTGCTCAACCACCAAAGATAACAACACCATTTCACCACTGTTTTTTATGTTCTGTGGAAGAAAAGTACTTTTAGTTTTGCAGTGGTTTATTAAATGTTCCAAGTTCAATTATTTGCCCCTAGAGTTTCCCCCCTAAGCTTTAGAAAATTGTTTCGGCTATATCCAAACTCATGCCAACTTCCTGGCTTCTTGGCCGCAACCCATCAGTGAGTGCTCTACTAAGAACCACTTTGAGGCTCTCCTTGAACCTCTTCTTCTTGCTGCTTCCTACAAAGAAGTAAACCAGGGGGTTGATGCTACTGTTAACAGTGGAGAGAACAACAGTGACATGGTTCTGCTGGCTGAGCAAAGATGACCAGTGGTGGTAATTCAGAAGATACAACAGCCTCATAGGCATGGCAAAGATGAGGAAGACAATGACTGTGGCCACAATGATGATGTAGAGCTTTGACGAATGAGGTCTCAGGGAGTTACGATGAATCCTGATAACCAAGATCAGGCTGGACAGAATCATTAGAGGAATGAAGATCATGAAAGTCAGGATCCATGTGAAGATGAGCAGTGCTTGGCAATGGTTGCCATCGTCGAATTGTTCCTTGGTTGAATCATCTTTGCATGTTAAATATTCAGCTACTGTCATGAAAAAAGACAGAGTCCACAGAATTGCACACACAATTGCCGATTGGTGCTGTGACCGGTGGCATCGGTACCAGATGGGGTAAACAATAGACAGACACCTCTCAATACTGATGGCTGTCAGGAGATAGAGGCCAGTATTATAGCCAAGAAGGAAGACAATAGATAGTGTGGTGGTTACATAATAGTAAAAACCATATGCGAATCCAAAACCAGCGATGTACTCAATTGACAGAATAAACGTACAAAGCAGTAAGGAGATATCAGCAATGGACAAGTGTGTGATGTACGCAGTAAATGGGTTTCTTTTGATCTGGAAGCAGAGGCACCAGAGGACAATTCCATTTTCACAAAAACCCAGGAAGGAGATGATCATAATTACCCAAAGTGGGGTCAATATCTCCCAGACCCTTTCCTGTGTAGAAATGTTTCTGTGCATTGAGATGTTCTCTGTGCCTTCGCTGGGATGAAACGTTATGTTTGACTCATCCATGGGGAAAGCTCAAGTTTGGATAGCACAGCTCTTCCTTCTGTAAATATGTATAAAAATATACTGTGAGCATTGTGTGCTCCTCCCCTCCCCCTTTTCTTTCTGTTTTGTGGACCCTCAATTTCTGGTCATACCTGGAAGGCCTTAGCAAATGGAAAACCATCTTTGATATACTGATGCTAGCTAAAACCCAGTTGGAACTACTCTTGGCAATGTTGAAGATCACTAAGCCCATCATACTAGCAGAAATCCTGAGCCTTCCTCTCTATGGAGCTCAGCATATTAGTGCTACACCACAGCTAAAGAGCTTCTCTCAAGGAACTCTTGGACAAGCAATGTCTCCATCACATTGCACAGTTTCATGGTATAATCATGACAAATGGCATTGGTGGTTCTTGTTAGAGCTCTAGATTGTTCCTAGGCAGGCCTCTTCAGTCTCTATTGAAGCTAATGGCATTAATTTTAAGTTAAACATGCGTTTCAAGGGAATTTGGCTCACAGGTATTTTTGGTCTTTAAAAAAGAAAAAAATGATACCAACATCAGTTTTCCAGAAAGGGATTTAATTACCTAAGTAAAGATAATATGTAATTACTCAGCACTGTATTCCCTCCAAGTACAGAGGTGGAGGGAAGGGCAAAATGCCATTGTTTTGAGAGAGCAATTTCTTACCTGCTTTAAGTGTCATTTACCACAGCATAACATAATTTAACCATGTTTACACATAGCACGATTGTAGGTATCTTGCAAACATTACAAATCTAACCCATCACAAGGAGATGTTTTTCATCACACCATATTCATCATCATCATCATCATCATTGTCATTGTCATCATCATCACCACAAGCTGTTCAGGTTCCCTGCCATTGTTACAATGGTTTTAATGGTTGTTTTGCTGAGTTATGGGCTAAGTTCTCCTTTTCTATGTCTCCTTTTATCACATAACAGAGAATTAGTAGCACTGGCTTCTGCTGATTTTCATACAAATATTTCATACCCCATTCCCTGTTAACTTCCCAGCTGCCCCTAGGGTGATATACAGTCACATCAGGGCCCTTTTGGATTTACTGATGTTAACAGGGACTAATTGTTGACAATAAGCTTGCCTAGCTACCTTGTTCATTAACATGTCATAATGAGAACTTACCCATATCCTCAAGTAGTTAAGAACACCAAATGCAAGGTAAAAAAGTTACTGGGGCAAGTGATATAATGATTATTTAAAGAGAGACTTTCACCCCACTCATAAATTTTCTCTCATGAGCCTTGCATTTCCTGGTTCAAAACAGCTCCTTAAGACAGGATATCACGGTCTAAAAATGAGCATTCTGGGAAGCCTCAGGGCTTGCTGGCATTTTAACCTGTGCAAAAATATTAATGATGATCCCACCTGTATGTTGACCATGCACCTGAGATAGTAGAAGGCAACAAAGAACATAGCAGGAGATGCGTTAGAGAAGTGAGTGTGAATGCAGCAAGTGAATGCAGTGACCAGAATGAGTGGCAAGCCTCCCAAAAGCAGTGCCCTGTAAAAGCTGAACAGGGAAAGTGCTCAAACAATATGCTGCTGGAAGTATAGTAAAGCTTCATAGAAGAAAGGGAGCGGAGAAACCATCTACTTCAAGAGTTAAATAGGAAAAGAGAATGAAAAGATTCAAGTATGAAAAAAAAGACTTTGAGTATGAAAATATTCAAGCAAGTTCTTGGTTTGTATCACTGTAGAAAGTTTTCTCTCTGGAGAGTAAAACAAAGAGGAAAAAATTCTCGACTTACTAAGGTCATTCCCACATGACAGCATTCAAAGATGAGGATGGAAAAAATCCTCTGCTTCCAGATACATTCATGGTTTGTTCAGATTTCCCTGAAGCTGTTGAAGAACTCTCTTGAAGAAGCTGAAGGTTACCTTCTCCAACCATTTGCCTTTGGTAAGAGGGGGAGCAAATAGTGACTCTGACCATGACTCAAAAAGAAGTGTGCAGTCCTCCCATTGCTCCAAAAGTCTGAGGCATGCCAACTAAAGGGTCCCAGGCTCATCATCTGAGGCTGAGCTTCAAATGGCATCACTCAGTAGCTGGCAACTCATCTAACTGAAAGCCTGGGATTTAACTCTTGTGGGAACTGAATGGCAGTATATGGAAAGTTATCCTGAGCTGCTACAATACCAAGAGACCTAGTTTAAACAAACAAACATGAAGGGAGCAGAAAATCTATTTGGGGATGTTAAGATCTAAAGAAAAAATCTCAATTTAGAACTGTGCCACCACATGCCATCTAAAAAATAAAAGTCCATTCGCAAGTTTTTTTCATGTTTTTTGATATGAGAAAACAAGAAAGTGAGAAGGGAGAAACAGAGGGAGAATGAAAGAGAAACAAAGAAATTTTAAAAATATGGAAGGTGAGAAAAGGAAAAGAAAGGAAAAGGAAACCTCAGAGCAAAGAAAATAGCCCATCATTGTGTTAGTCTCATACATTCATTCCTCTAGGTAAAATTTGTATCTTGAGATTACTCTAGAAAAAAAAAAACAAACCCAAAAATCTTTTCATGAGATTTAAACAGTCTCCCCTGAAGTGTTCAAAGAGCAGTAGGAGCTTGAAAAGTCCCCTGAGGATGCCCCCTGCTTTTGCCCCAAGTATTAGGTTGTTTTTATATTCAGATATTAGCAGAACAAGCATTCTTAGCCAAATAAGGAGAGAGTTTGCTTGGTCTTCTCCTTTAAATGTTTCACTAAAACTACCAAATCCCCAAATGGGAAGAGCAACTAACTAATGTGAGAAATAAATGACCCCAAAGGGAGAGTCAGAATATAGTTAGGAAAGGAACAGAATGAAATAAAACAACTTCTAACTGGCTTTTGTTGGATTAAGTTGTAATCTACCTTATGTTCCACACCTATGGCACCAAAAATTTCAAGCTACCTCTGAGAAAGGAAAAAACCTGTTCCTTTCCCCAAAAAGGAAATATGCATACAAGTAATGAGAAGAGTCATTGTGGGAATATGTTAACATTTCAAGATTGACCAGGTACTTGTGTTTGCAGCCCACTGCAATCCAAAATGGGGGATGCCCTGGCTTTCCTGTCTCCAAGAAACAACTGCTTTTGAGACCTCCCTCATGCACTGAGCACCTCCGTAATGACTGGTCCCTGTAGCACCATAGATCACTATCTACACAACCAGGGCACCAGGGTGAAACCTGGTCTTGAGGGGAACAGGTCACAAATACACCTTGTCCTCGGTGGTTCTGGGAGTAAGAGGAAGGTTGAATAGCAGTGTTTATATCAGATGCTGCCAAGAGATGGAGCAGCTGTTTCTGAATTAGTTTAACTATTCAGATATTGAACAAGGGGGCTACAATAGCAAAACATGGAACCTGAACAGATCTTGGGACTAGAAATTAGTATTGACAGTAAAGACATGATGGGCAATATGGAAACTATTTTAATTTCAATCTAAACTGAATATACAGCCAGATGTCACATGAATGATAATTTATTCTAAAACTTTTCTCTCCGACACTAACTTTGTGGGACCGACCAGCTTTGCCGTGGATGTAAATTGAATGTACTAACACTTGCAAATATTCTGTACATAGGAACCTAGCCGGGTTACCTTTAATCATCTTTCTTTGAGTCTCTGAATAATTCCATGTTCTTCTATCTCCAATTCCTGGAAACAGGAGGCAAGCTGTAAAGAACTTGCAATTCATTCATTAAATGCAATACAACAACCTAGGATTTATAAACCAAATTAGAGAGGTTTGTGTGGTTGGTACAGGTTGGTACAGTATATAAAAGAGCCTCTGTATAGCCAGGAGTCAGATCTCCTAAATATATACTTATATGAGCCATAACAAAAACCCCTCAGGGATGAGCTTTGTTAGCACTTTCACACAGTGCGATTTTTCCTGATGGTCATTCAGTCATTACCACTTTGTAACTGAAACTCATTCCACATTAATTCAGCTCTAACAAAGGTTAGAGATTGGGCTTAGGTTTCAGAGTGTAGACTGAAGATCTGGGTGCAAACCACTAAAGAGAGCTGAGGGGCACATTGGAAAACAGGGGTTGTAAGATGGCCAGAGGCTAAACAGGAGGCTCTGGGGTGCTGTGGAGAGCAGAGGACAATGGGGAACACTGAGAACAAGATGGAGAGGGACTTCTTACAAGGGTATGCACTGTTAGGACAAGAGGAAATGGCTTTGAACTGAGAGTAGGTTTAGATCAGATATTACGGGAAAACTCTGCTGTGAGGGTGATGAGGCACTGGAATGAGTTGACCAGAGAAACTGTGGATGCCCCCTGCCTGGACGTGTTCCAGGCCAGGCTGGATGGGGCTCTGAGCAACCTGCTCTAGTGGAAGGTGTCCCTGCCCATTGCAGAGAGGTTGGAACTGGGTGATCTTTAGGGTCTCTTCCAATACAAACCATTCTGTTACTCTATGAAATGCATGTGTCATAAGGGTCTTCAGACCCCGTAAATCTCACAGAGACTGGAAGAGCCATTATGACTTACAGATTCTTCTCAGTAGGTGACATGAGAGGATTGCTAAAGTAGGAGTTAGGCATGGGGTAAGGTTACCCTAACCCAAAACCCACCATGGAACTGGCTGGACACCTTTTATCCTACTTGTATCAGCCATGATCCTGGCATATGCCAGTTCCCTAAACTCGATCCCTAACTGATGGATTTTGTTTTATAGGCAACAGGTGTGAGAGCTGAATTTATAGCCGGTTTCTGCAAAGCAAGGTGAAAACACATGTCACCAGCAAGTTTTGAAGCCAACAGGGATCATCTGTTCATAGCTAAAAGTAAGGTTTTGGTAGGAGTTAAAATTCTAGAAAACAGAAGACAAAGAAGACTAAGTCCAGAATCAGTGTTGGGCTGAAGACTCCTTGGTGGCTGCTCGGTTGTTGAAAGGCCAGTTGTAAAATCCTATTAATGGCAGTCATAAGATTGTGTTTTCATGAGAACAGTGTGGAAAAGCAGGTTCTAAATCAAGGATTACTGCTTAATCCTGCAATCCTACTGAGAGATTTTGACAACTATAGTTGGTAGAGGCGAATTAATCGTATTATTTTGCGGGTGGTTAAGACCCACCACATTTTGTTTACAAAAGTGGATTTAGGGCCTGAAAGCCAAGTGTACTGTGGGAAACAGGGAAGAATCTTACCTGGGGTAAGAATAAGGCAGATAGTGAGAGATGGGCAGTTTATAGTTGCTGTTGGGACCATACAAGCCCCTAAAATAGTTTGGTTAGGCTGTTTTCAGATTATTTTCCTGTTCTTTGTCAGAGATGTTTTTGAATGGTTCATGAATTTTAGGTTCTTCTCTGAAAACGCTGATGAGAAAAAGGTAATTAATAGTGGATAGAAAGGTAGGGGGTGTGCAGGCTGGTGTGCAGATCTCTGGAAGCAAAGTGAGGGGTCTGGTGGTGTTGCCCAAGGCTGGTGGAAGGTTGGAGGACTTGTTTACATGTTAACTGTATAGACTGACTGTCTCATGAGCAAGGGAGGATTGGGAGACGTTCCTGCTCCTGGCTTGAGCCGCACCTTCTTTTGTTCGACCTGCACGGCTCTGGGTGGCAAGCCAGGGCTCAGCACTCGGGGATGGTGCCAGCAGCAGCCAGAGCAGAGCTGAGGCTCAGCAGCTCCAGGGAGAGGCGTGTGCTGCTCACCCAGGGTCTGCTGGGCTGCAGGGGGACACGGCTGACTCCACTCCCCAACAACCGGAGGGGAAATCAGCCACTTGGGCCACAGAAGCTGTGCAGACATCTTCATACAATCCCACACAGCCGTGTTTGTCTGGCTCTGAGCTCATACCTGTGTGCTGTCACCGTGCTGGTGAGGAAGCAGCCGGAGTAAATTGTAGGGAGTTTCCCAAATCTGAGACAGTATCAGCAAGCTCTCAGTGATGATGTGAGCTTGGGAAAACTAATGTAAAATGACAGCGTTTCCTACTGCACATCTTTATCCCCTATATCCTTGCTTTTCAGAGGCTCTTCAGCTGTCTGCAGACCTACCTTCAGTCATAACATGCATAGCAGGTGGTTGTTCTTACCTTGAAGACAGTGAGGTCTGCCCCAGTGGAAATCTACCCTTGATGAAATCATTCTGAGTCTTATTTCCCTCTTGGTCTGGTCACTGCTGGCACAAATGCTTGCAGCAAACCCAGCATCATCACACATCAAAAGAGAAAATACACTGCACTTGTCTGCTGGAAGCCCCGACAGAAACCAAGCTTTAGGGCCACCCTGCTGTGTAGCATAAGACAATACAGGAAACAGTAGTTTCTTTCTACATTTTTATTTTATATATGTAAATCAGTACAGGAAACCACCGGGAAGACAATAGGGTAAGAATGGAAGTAATAACTTGGCATGTATGATTAACTACTATAGGCACTTCAAACCACTTTAGCTTTAGTAGTGCAAAGCAGAAGTTACACTTTAGAAAATGTGACTGAGGCATGACAGAGATGAGTCAGAGCTTCTCATGATAAAATGTTAGAAAAAAAGCTCTGAGTGCCAATTAGCCAGTAGTGCATATAGACTAAGACATTTTGTATTACTGACAGAGTTAGTGAAAGAAGGGTCTGACACCATGGTGCTCTCTCTTTCAACCTGTGTTGTTTCTGGATGTTTCCATCAACAGATGTCCAAATCCTTCTTGAAATGAGTTGCTTGTCAGACTAAGTTATGTCAAGTGCCTGCCCTAGTAAGAAAGTGCCTGCCCTGAAATAATCTTTGCTCTTACCTGTTTGCTTTTATTCTGTATCACATATTCATTATTTGCATGCATCTCCAACCTATCACAGAAATTGGCTGTTATTCTTTATTTTCCCTCTGCACTGCAGGAATAGGTGGTTAAGTAAGATGCTTGCTGCATGTTACTGTGAAACCTGAATCTCTTTGGTTGGGTTCACTGAACACAGAGGATTTTTCACCTGAAGTCTGGCGATTCACTTGTCTACCTGTCCTCTGCACAAGAGAAATGGCTATACTGCTGACGATTCCTTGTACTGGAAAATTATTTAAAAGAATGATAACTGCTGTATGGAGGCAAAAATAGTTTAAAAAAAAAATCGATGTAGATGACACAGGAATTGTTAACAGCCCTTTCTGGGCACTCGTTGGACTCAGCCAGGTTAGGTTTGTGACTCCTTAGGGCAACATCTTTACACAACATCTAATGACATGCTGAGAATGTAACTACTGTGTATGTCTGTAGTTAGATAATAAGCAGTAAACAACAAGAGCTTTATAATGATATGTCTGAACAAGGTGTGTATTACTATGTTATGCCGGGGTTTAAAAAAGGGATTTCCATTAGAACTGTAAAAAAGTGGTCTAAAGGTCCATGAATCAACTCCATATTTTAAAAATCAGCATTTCACTGTGTATGTCACATTGTGGTTCTGCAGGGAAACTGTAGCCCAGTTTTCTCATGTCTTGTTTCTCCTTTTTGAACTGAACCTCCCACAGTGAACCATGGAATATGACTTTGTATTACAATCCTCTTTTCTCTTGGCGTCCAGTTGGGAGCATGACTGATAGAGATGAACCAGAGCAAGTGCATAAAAACGTCACTGCAGAAAGGAAATATTTCTTCCTGCTTTAGGATTTTTCCCAAATGCTGAATTTTTAAAATTAAGACTCTCAAGTAGCTAAATATTTTCCTTTGAGTAAAGTTCTTCTATTATTTTTAAATTGCTTCTAATACCCATCTCTTTCCAAAGACAAAACATAGACTCAGAGATAGTTTTTACTTTTCAAGGTGATCCAGCCTGAACACAAGTGCAAAACAAGCTCATGCAGTAGGCTTACTGCTTTGAGTCAGAATGTCACTGAGTGAAAATGCTTAACTGTCTCTTCTAACAAGTGGAGTGGATCTAGAGTCCTAAAATACAAAAAAGGCCAATATATTTTCTGAAAAAGGAAATTGTTAAAGTGTAGTAAGAGTATAGAATAATGATTCTGAGGATAAAAATCATGAGGCCTGCATTTACTCTGTTTCAGACTGCCTCAACATCATCAAAATTCCTCCTCTGCAAAATGGGAGTAGCATGGGAGCACTGGGCGGACTGTGAGACACCTAATATAGTAATATATATACTAAAAATACAAGGAATTTACCAACTACTTCAACCTCAGAAACACAATAAGACATTAGCTTGATTCTGTTACAGTAAAAACAAGGGGTCTTGGCTTTTTTAAATATATTTCCAGCTTTTTCAACTTTCTCCTTTATACCTTCAACAGAAATGGGACAAGATGCCAAGTTGTGGCAATCATCACATGGAAATCAGTGTCAGTAAACCAGGTAATAATTCAGTCCCTGCACACGAACAAAGGCTGCTCTTGAGAACTCCGGGTTCAGGATTTCTAGCTCCTGCAGCAATGTAGTGGTGCATCTTGCCAAAGCTCCAGCATAAACATCTATATTGGCTGTGTCATCAGTTTGCTTTCAGAAACAGTATTGACTTTTCCTCCTCTATTCATAGCTTGATTTGGTAACAAAGTATTTGCCCTGCAGACTTGGGATAACACAAAATAAGTTGTGTAGTGGACAACAACCAACTGAATTTCAGCTGGAGATAAAGAACCTGAAGTTCTACGTCTTTTAGGAATTCCACTTCTTCCTGCATCAAAACATAAGTTTCATTCTTCCTCTGAGCTGGAGAAGTTAAAGACATCACTGCTTTCTCCCTCCCCTTAACAGGGACTTCCAACAACTAAAATAAGTTCAGCATCAGTTGAAGTCTCAGTCTTCAGTTAATAGAAAATATTTTCCTCAGAATTTAAATGTTCCAGGGACTACTCCTGCCTCTATTTCCTGCTGATCGCATTTCCCAGGACTACATTTTTTCTTCCTGGTCACAATTTGCAGGTCACCACCAGTCCCCAGGCCCACACAGTCCCAGTAAAACCCACGGGATGTAGCCCTGGCAACAAGGCATTTAACTGCACTTTCACTGCTCACAAGGCACCTACACGCAAAAGACTGAAGGTTGGCAGCTCTGTATCATCTATCCTGTTTCTCTTTCTCTCTTTTTTTTTTTTTTTTAATCCTGGCTTAATCTTTTAATTCCTTCTTGTAGTTTATGTGCACCCACATGACTCAGGGCACACTTAAACACACTTAATAAGTTTTCTGCAGTGATGTTGTTATGGGGACTGTTCTGCTGTGGTACAAAGAAATCATTCTCTAATCTGAGACATATTCTCAGCAAAGCTATTTCCTAGTCCTCCTCCAACTATGGATCAATGGAGGGAGATAGAGAGGCGTCACTCACAGAGATACACAGCTCCTCCTCATCAGGCCAAGTGTACCAATCACCCACATGACTGCACAGTATATAATATGCATCATATTTATACACATATCTTGCCAAAATTAAGCTTACTACTCTCCCAGGTGAAGAAATGTGTGGTTTCTGGTGCTGGGGTGTTTTTTTGAGGGACAGGGATGGAGGAAGGAAGAATCAGTAAGAGACCATAATACAGTGGGTGGTGTAAAAGCCACACGAGTCAGAAGAAAAAAGTAGATTAAGAGATTCATAAAACAACCTGATGAACTGTATCTCTGTTTTTCGCTGGAAAGTTTTGGAGACATTGTGATGGCTGAAGACCAAAATCAGAGCTGTCTTTTGACATTGCATAGAGATAGAGTGCCAGCATTCAGAGCCAGAAGGTAATCCCAGAGACAGAGTCGTGAAACAGAGCCACATGCAGGACCCCATCAGAATGGCAAGGCTGAGGGTTCATCCCTCACATGGCAGATGAGTCCCTGGAGTCCGTGTCTCTTGGATCATGGCTGTTGGTTTCATGGCTGTGCTGGGACAGAGGAGGACAATATGAGAAGATGCTGGCCAGAATCTAAACATTTGGGGTTTTTTTGCTCCTGTCATCTGTCATAGCCTCAATGGGCATCTACTTATTCTCTCTTGGCAGAGTTAAATGACAATACAGAATTTGGGAGCCCAAAACCAGGGAATGAGCCCCAGGCTGCTTCCTGATGCCAGCTAACTAGTTTTACAGGGGTTTCTTGCATCCTCTCAGCTACTTAAGCAAGCTGCTATGTACACCTCAGGATGGGATCAGGGTGCAGGCACCTAATACAAAGGCTTTATATGGTATATAAATCACAAACTCTTCCAAAAGGCAAGCTCAAGTCAGCATGGCATGAGAATGTGGCTTAAATGCCACCTAAATTCTAGTTTGTATGCAAGCACTTTATTCAATAAAGGCTTAAACGCTTCAGTCTTCACATTTTCATCAGCTGGGAAGAAACAGCTGAGGGGTGGTACAGCCTGTTCCATAATTGCAAATGTAAATCTTTCTCGTGATGATCATTAAACTGTAGGTGCATGATTCCTGAAGGAACATTGTGCCAGGCAAAACAAGGCCAGGCTTTTCAAGCATTCATCTCCTTGTGTCAGTGGTGAAACAGACTTCCCTGGTGGGAAACATGTGATTGATTAAGCCTAATTATACCTTCTGGCTTCCAAGAACAGGCTTTATGTTAATGCAAGAGGAGATACAGTCTCTGCTCTAACTCACAGCCAAGAGCACTTCCCCACTGCAGTAGCTGGCACGATCTGTAACTGGCAATACTCATATTCTGGCTTGTTCCTCACACATACACCTCAAATACACCATTATGTCACAGGCACATCACCCCCTTGTATCGCTCTTGGACAGGGCTGTTGTAGCACCATGAGGCAAATTACATGTTTGTGCACTTCAAAGCCTTTCTTTCCATAGAAAGTGTTGCATAAGAGTCAAAATTCTTCTGGAATAGGCACAGGTGGCCCCTCCCTTCTAGGGTCATTTCTTTCTCATATGACGAAGCAAGCTCAGATGAGGATTTGGAAACACTTCTGGGGAAAGGAGGGAAGCATTTCTTTTCTGGGCTTCTGCCCTGGTCTTTTCTGCTCTTGGATAGGCTGCACAATCTGATGGCTGTAGAAGCCAGAGATGTCCTCCTGGGGGTAGGCAAAGGCCTGGGCAGCTGAATCGTCTGTTTGACAGCTGATTTGAAAACAAACAGACCTTAAAATAGTATTTCTGCCATTGCATTGGCCGCAAACTTCCAGCCCTTTATTGAATTGGATCAAGCAGAAGGAGTAAAATAAGCAGTGCTGAATTGACTCTTGTGCCTTCTTTGTCCACCATATTATTCCAGTGTCCACAGCTTTGGGTGGGGTTTTTGTGTTTTGCTCTGTCCTTTCTCTCATCACTTCTGCAGCTCTCTCTTGAGATGTTCACTTTCTTCTTTTGAACACCTGAAGTACCAGACAAGACTTGAGAGAGTGGGAAAATGAAGAGAAGGATGATGCAAAGGAAAAAACTCCAAGGCAAAGAGACATGTGACTTTTTCCTTTCTTCAGTGCAGACAGAGCCATCAAAGCATGAGCAAAACCAGTATGGAGTGTGGAGAGTGCAAACATCTTCAGTACCTCCCTGCCACATCCTCTCTGCCTTTCTACCCAGCAAGCCTTCACACTAGTCTAATAATAACCTGCTTCAGCCCCTTCTCCTGTCACATCCCCAGCAATAAAAGTTCTTCTCTGTCTACATGCTCATTTCAAACTCGCCTGCTGGCTCCAGGGGGCTGCCTTCACCCCCTCTCACAATGTGCTCCTTCTACCTCAGGGAGAAAATTTATTTTTGTCCGATTGTTTATGTAAAGTCTTTATTTGGTGGAGGTCTTCCAGGACACAAACATACACACAAAACAGGGAATCTCAGAAGTTTCCTCTCTTTCCTAATTTAGGCAGAAAAGAAAACCTTGTCTGTCTCCTTAACCCTTGAGATACACCGAGCACTAAAGAAGTGTTACCTTTTTGGAGGCATTGTGCTGTCCCTGCAGTTAGAACATCAACCCCAGAGCTTGTCCAAGTGCATGTGGTGACCTGCCTTGGCTTTGTCTTTCTCTTTGCTCCCACATGGCTCATCTACAGACTTGGAACACCACTGACACACTTGGCAAAGAGGTCATGAGCTGGATTAGCTGGGGGTCCCCTCACCATGGGCACGGTGGCTGCCACTGAATGTCTGCAATTCTTCACATGCACAAGTATCCATTACCTCCAAAGAGTAGCATGCTGACAATATTCAAGATAAAGATAATTCTGCCAAACATGTACCTTAAACATTTTAATTACCCCATGGAAACCTCCAGCAAAGCTCACCCCTGGGCTTGACTGAGAACAGGACCCAGCCTGACTTTTGAATGTTGACTTACATTTTTTGTTCTGAAAAACTGAAGAAAACTGCTAGTGAAGCACACTTTTTTCCTCCAGTTAGGAAATCATATGATTACTTCTGTTGGACATTATCTAAAAGCGTCAGAGTGCCTTGGCCTGGCTGACAAGATTATATCACCTCTAGCATGACAGTGCATCTGGGCTGGAAACTAATGTTGGTGCCAGAGGACCACGGCTTCTGGACAGCCTGAAAGAAGAACAGGCAGAAAATCCTGAATACTTCCGGGAAAGTATATGATCAGCTTAAAAATTGTGTTTTCTTGTTGTTGTAGTAACAAAAAATCCAGTTTTGCGAAGTAAGAGCTTCTTTCTAGTCCTGTGTTCCCACTTTAGCACATTAATGATCTCACTTCAGTGCAGCACAAAAAAAAAAAGTATATTCTCCTTTGCATCTGTTCTGCTCTTGGGAATTCTGGATTCAAGTGCTTTGTCTGCAGAAGTGGTACTAAAGAAGTCTGCTTATTTGGCTTTAATCTAGTTCATGAGTATGTCTGTGACTTTCCCTTCCTGTACAATCAGTGGAGCCTTCAGCATCCCATTTGCTTTGCTTTTCAGGTCTCGCAAGCAAGAGTTGTCTGAGAAAGAAGATCTCAGAAGACTGTCTCCTGCGAGTCCCTGGAGAGCAGAGCAGCCTTAAACAACTGCGAGAGCAAGAGTACACCCGTGTGCCCACAGTTCCTCCTTCACGGGAAACAAAAAAACACGTGAGGCTGCCACAAGGCTCACATTCAATGGGGATGGGAAGTGTGGGCACCATGAGCATAAGACAAGAGTCTTAGCAAATGCCTCTGACCTACTTTGCTTATGAGAGAAGAAAAATAATTTGAATTATAATAGTGGCTGGCTTATTGTTTTAAATCAATGACACCTAGTACTCAATTTTTTTTCTGAGTCTATACTCCATTAAATAAGTATTTAAACAGCCTAAAGGGTTTTTGCCGTTTGATTCAAAACTCAGATATCAAATGAACCAGTACAAAGATTTCCTCCCATACTTCATTTTTTTTTTAATAGTCTCATTTTTAAAGAGCAATCGTAGGGTTTTATTCTTACTTATATACTCTAAAAATGCCCTTGCACATTCCCTGTTAGCTCTCTAAAAGCAGACTGATAAGGTGGTGCTTCGCCTTTGTTGGCAGGAGATAACCCGGGACACACTAGGGAAGGTCACAGTGACAGAGCCAAGCACTCGGCCCCTCCTCACAATAGAGACATTGAGGCTGTGTCTCTTTGCCTTGAGAAACAGCCTCAGGGAGCACAAGACTAAGATAAAACCAAGCTCTCTCCTTTTCTGATGGATAGAGAGAACTGATTAAAATCAACACACCGGGGCTGGAGGGATCAGTGCTGCACCCCAGTTGGGTCCTTGGAGACAAATTACAGCAAAGTTCACGACTCGTGGAAAATGCAGTACCTATTCCCACCAAACTTGGGTCACTATCAACTTCTATTACCATAAATGGGATAAAAGATGCTTGGTGTTTTGTACTTTTCCAAGTCTATGTAAATATGAGCAAACTACACTAGACAGCAACAGGTGCAAGATCAAACGATATCGTGGGTTATATTTACATACTTGTGTGTATTTATGTATTAACACAGTGCATTAATTACCATTTTAACATAGAGACACAGATCACTTTGATCAATGACTTTGTGGTCTCTAAAAAAATTACAAGCTGTTCAGTTACATAAACAAGACTTTATTTAGATGTTGATTTATTTTTCTTTGATGATAGTTACGATTTTATCAGACTGGTTTCCATGTTAAGTACTTAGTAGCTGATGAAACACATTGTAATTCAGATGATTTGCCATCTCGGTTATATTTTCTGTGTCTTTATCAGAAGAGGAGAAGCGTCTTTCATGGCTTTGCTGTTCAGTGGCATGGAGGATTCCAGCCCTCCAGAAAGCCTTAATGGATGGGGCATGGGGGGCAAGGTGAGAGCAGAAACAGAGTCAGGATGGGTTGGAAACCCAGAAGTTTAGTTACACCCTCTTGAAGGGATGCACTCTGCAGGTGGATGAGTTTTTCAGATTTTTGAAGACTATAAAAACAGCAAATTGCTACACGAGATTAACCAGGAAGAGTTCACAGTCTTCAGCACAAGTGGATTTGAGGGGGAGGTGAAACCAGTGGCAGGTGGTGGTGTCGGATTTGCAGTGTGACAAAACCAAAACATTTTGCCGTTGGCAAGGGAAAGAAGTTTTTAAGGAAAAAAAGTAAACTTTACTTTTTTCTTTTTTTTTTCCTCTTAAAAATCATCCCAGTTTTTGTGGTGAAAACTCCATTTGTCTGTGAATATGGGATTTCCTGGAAAAAAACCAAAACCCACTAAATCTTCAAAACTTTAATGAGATACAACATTTCACGTCTCCAAAAATGGAGCACAAGTGGCCACAGAAGAGGAAGCTGATGCTTGGGTATTGCAGGAATAAGGAGTGAAGGAAGGAATGCTCAATCCACCCACTGGGTGGGCACCCTGCCCCAGGCTAGAAAATTAAAATCACACAGGGTCCCTGCCACAGTGATTCAAGGGAAATTTCCTCCTAGTCTCTACCTCAACTAAACAAGCCTGCTGAGCAGACTTAAAGGGGGCAGAGAAGCCAGCTCCAGCACAGAGAGCACTGGCGCTGGGCTTGTTCCCATGTCTGTGGCAAGCTGGGTGCAGAGAAGGACACCCATGGCTGTATTCAGCTTCCCGGGACACCTGCCTGACAATAAGACCTGTGAACACAGAGCCAGCGCCATCCCCACGCTAGAAAAAGTGTTGGTGTCAGGGGAAATCCATACTTCCAGAGGAAGCTGCGTTCATTTCTAAACTTCAGAGTTGCAGGAGAAGAGTAGCAGGAAAGAAACACTGACCCTTACTGTGGTTGCCAGCTCCACACATCAGCTGCTCCAGCCCCCTTGCCCATCCCTGGTGGGGTTTGTGGTGAATGTGGCAGAGTAGAGTAGAGGGTGAATGTGCAAAACCCTGAGAGAAGTGGTAACCTTCAGTGAGGAGAAACTGATGTGCAGCTGAAGTGCCTAAATCTCCCATCTGAAGACTACTTTCCCCATGCAGATCATCATCAGCAAACCCTTTTACATCACCTCCAGCTCCCATTCACCTATTCCTGCCCATTCTCTCCAAACCCAACTTTTACTCCCAGTCCCTCTTCCCTGCTGAGGAGCAAAGCCCATCTCCCTCCAGTGCTGGCTGATCCTGGGATGTGGTGGGGGCCAACAACTGGGAAGAAATGGTGGGACCAGGGTTAACAAATTCACAGAATATTCTGAGTTTGAAGGCACCTACAAGGATCATCGAGTCCACTCTCAAGTAAATGGGCTAGCACCATTCTCTGGCCAGCTGAGCCAATCTAGGGTCAGGGTCCTCTTGCCCTGTCAGCCCTGAGGCTGCTAATCCTGGCATGTGTGCAGGAGCTCATGGCCACTGCTCTGGCACAAATACTCATAGAAACAGCTGACAGGCAAGCACATCTTCCTTGGGAACTACCAGCAGCAAGGGAATGGGGCAGTGCTTTGTGAAGCCACAGCCCTGCCTTCTGCTTGATGTGAGCCCAGCAGGCCACTGACAGGCACTGCTTGTTCCTCCAGGTGCCACCTTCAGCAGTGACACCGCTTGAAGCATGCAGGTAAAGGAGGATGAGCTCAGTAGGGAGCAGGTGTGGAAGCAGAGGTGCCAGCCAGACTGTACAAGTATTTGGGATTCTCAAGATGGTGACAGGTACCTGTGGGATGGGGAAGAGCTCTGGTTGCAGTTCTGTTCCCCCATCGCCATGCACTACTCTTAAGTTACGGTATGTATAGGACATTCACCAATGCAAGCCATGGAGCAAGAGCATCCCTCCTCCACGGGAATACCTCTGGCTGCAGAGAGCCCCAGACACCCCTCACTGAGCAGCCCGACCCCTCCATGCCCTGGAGACTGCCCAGCTTCTGGAAGCTACAGGACCTCAAGGGAGGCCCAGGAGCCCAGCACGTCTCCTGTGGCATTGCTTCCCATGACCCAGTGGCCCTGTGGAACAATTACATCAAGCTGCTTCTGTCCTGCATCCCAAGGGAGGGGGCAAATTTTGAGCACTGCAGGCAGCTGTGGGAGCCTGTGGGTTTGCAAATCCTCACATTGATGTAGGAATGGCAAAGTCAGTTGTACATGCTTCATGCACAGGACTGATGAGTTCCAGAGTGGGTGAATGACTGCCTGCTTTTGGTTAGGCTGGCTGCACTTGTAAGCAGGCATCTTGTTGAACAGTGAGAAGTTAAGACAGCTGAACATTTGTTAACCAAAAGCTGGAGGCAAAGCAGAAATTTCTAGCAGCACCATTTTAAGTAAGATCAGAACATGTGACAGATCTGTCCAAACACTAGAGCCAAGTTTTATGGGGCAGGTAAAATGGTTTGTACTACTTCAGAATTTAAAATGAGGATTGCAGATTACTCCTCCACTGCTTATAAACCCAGGTAAAGTCCAGGAGTGTTAGTGGGTGGACCAGGTCCAAACTTAGAAGTGTTTTAGGATTTCCTCAATTTGTGTGTGCCTGAGTGATGTTTAATAGTCTGTGTTCAAGTTTTAAATAGCACTTTTAAAAATTTTCCTTTTTAACTGAATGTGTTTCTGACAGGGCACATGTGTTTCTCCTACATTGTAGCTATTACCTTTTGCAGATTTCCATCCCACAGATATTTTAAAAGCCTAACTTATATCACTGACATGAGGCTCTTTGCCAGCCCACTTGCTGTTGCCATTTTCTTTCACAGCTTGGCTGTGGAAGGTCAATGGATTAACACAGCCATCTCCAGAAACAGCAGAACCAGTGTCAATCACTCCTGTGTCTGAAGGGGGTCCTTGGCTGTCCTACACGGGGAGGAAGTGGTGCAGGAGTCCCATCTTCATCTTACCTTTGGTGAAACATCTGTCTGCTTATATGCTCGTCTGCCTGGGGAGAAATTGCAAGAGGATTCAACTACTCACCTGCTGGTTAGGATGCTGATGGGATTTGAATCCACCTTCTCTGAGGATATGGGTCTCATTCCCCTGCCCAAGCTGAATGTCAGGTGGGAGTGCTTCTGCATCCTGTGTGCTGAAAAGGGAGCAGCCCCAGCCCAGGTACCCCTCAGAGCTGGGACTGTGCCAGGCTCTTTCCCAGAAGGGAAGCCTGAAGGCACTCCCACAAACTTGAACAAGGTATTTTCTGCAGGAAGGGAAAGCATGAGGTGAGACATTGGGCATAAACTCTCCCTCATCCCCCATGCATCCTGGCAACTACAACTCTTCTCCACTTTTCATGGCCTCCTGCCCTGCAACAAACTCACAGCTCCTTGGGGGCCTCTGGAAAAAAAAAAAATCTTTCCATCGCTTCTGCCTGCATATGTTCTCCCTCCAGTCAGTGCACCACAGCAATCCTTGGCCACCTTTTGTGCCAGGAGCTCCACTGTCTCTGGGGGCACAGGTCCTGCTTCCCGCCCCACTGCTCAGCCACAGCTTTTGTAACAGAAGGCACAGCACTGGCACACACTCATGTGGATCCCTCTCCACCAGTGCTCCTGGGGCTGTGTGGGCTAACTCAGGTGACAGCTCTGCAGGACAGCCATCTCAGGGGTCAGCCATGCCACACCTCCAGCAAACCAAGAGATCAGAAATTTGGGCTCTCCCCAACATTGCTGGTCTGTATGACCTTTACAGAGACGCCTTTCAGAGGGCACTGGGCTGACCCAACATTCCCCTTCCAAGGGTTCCTTGTGTCAGACTGGGTACAATCACCTCCTTTTCCTTAAGCATTAAGGGCTGTAGAAAGAAATACACCCATGGCATTTCATGCACTGCCCCTTCACTTAGCCTTCCAGAGGGGTGCTCCAGTGCTGGAGAGTACAGAAACCAGTGGAGAGGGGCTGTTGGGAAAAGCCATGGGAAAAAGGGAGATAAAACCAAAAAATAAAAGTCAGATTTGCTACTGCATATAAAAGAACACCACAAAAATGTGTTAGCAGAGCAGTTGCACAGCAGGGTTTTCCCATGTCTAAGGCACATGGAAGCTTTGCCTCTTCATCAGCACACGAAGTTCTGACCCAGCTGTGGTGCTGCGACCCAGCCAAGGCCCTTCTGGCTTATGAGGGAATCTCCCACCAAGAGGCTGAGCAGTGCTGCCACTTGGCACCAGGCTGTTGCACTTCCTTCATCCAGCAAGACATCAGCAACCTCGCCATTCCAAGATGCACCAAGGTTTTCCACTGTGGTGTCTTTTGAATGAAGGCATATCGTTAAGAAGAACTGTTGATTCACACCATTTGAAAACATAAAACTACATCCAATTTTCTTCTATATGAAAAAATGTATATTTTCAGAGGTAAATCCTGCTCTCCTGTCCTCCAGTGCCAGCATGAATCTGGCATACCACCACTAAAGCCATGAGCAGCAGCAAGAACAGAGGAATATTTAGAGAGAGTTCTGTTTTTCCATGCCTTCTCATTGGACATGTTATGTTAAAACCCACATATTTAATCTTGAACACATAAAAAAGTCAATGTATCAAAAAACAAATTGTTCTTGTAAATACATATATTCTGATCTTCAGTGTTCAATTTGCAGGGCTATATTTTTAATGTATACCTTCACAACTTGCATTTTGACACCTTTTTCATTGAGCATTGGAATTATCCTTTCAAGCCTTACAGCTAAAGCACAAATTTCTCACAGTGCTGTGGTGTGCTGTAACTGCTGCTAGGGACTCTGCTGTGGTTTTATCACTGTCTGAGGGAGATACGTTTAAATTTCTGAGCTGCCAGCCCTCAGAACAACTCAGAAGTTCTGACATGCACCTCTTCAGGGCCAGAGTTACAAGTCAGGTTGCATCACCATAAATTTGCCTCACAAGAATTTAAAGTATCTCCTACTCCCTCCAGGAGATAGGCAGGAACAGGCATAACCTGAAATACTTTGGATACTTCCAACTTTAATTAGTAAGAATTCCCTAGTCTGGAACAAAAGCAATGGCTGAGGATGGAATGGCCAGATTGACATGTTCAGGAAGATTGCCTTGATCAACAGCTGCTCAGAAAACCGTGCAGCTCTGTTCCCACAGCCAAATGCTTCTGCTCTGATCTGTTTGACCAGCCCCCAGCTAATACATTTCATTGGAATTGACTGCCAGGACATCTCAATGAGCTCTTTAAGAGGCTCTGGGCAGCAAGTGACCCTTGATTATTAGAGACAGGCAACTTGTTTCTGTAAAGTCTTCCCTTGGAAGATCAGAACATACTTGCTCTGATTTCCTCATGTTTTTACTCTACATGTAAACTTAACTGATTTATACTAGGAATATCTATCTAGTAGCTCTACAGCAATTGTCACTTATTTCTCCCAGCTCTAATGCACGATGACCAAGTGTCTTGATTCACTACACCACATTGCTACATGAGGTGTGTCTGTCTCTTGGAAATGGAAAACACATGGTGAGACTCAAAGGCTCTTTCTCCAAAAAGGGTCAGAGATTTCTACTTTTGTTCACGGGAAAGTGTGCTTCTCTAGAGGGTGAGCCAAGAGCAGGGAACTGCTCTTGCCCTGCAGGGAACTGATTCATTATTTGTCTGTGTGCCACTCTGAGAAGAAAATCAGAGGAAGGGAACAGAATTTAAAGACAGAACCATTTCTTTGTTCCTTCAAAGTGCATACTCCCTTAAAAAGTGCTTGGCTTCTCCTCAAAGGTAACAGCACCGGTATCTTCATGATGCCCAGACTATAAAGATTAGATGCACGTGGGGCTTTGTCTCTCCACATTTAAATAGCTAGCTGAATCCAGACCACAGAGAACAAGGGTATTATGTTTCCCAGATCATAAGCCAAGAAGAGTGTTTTTATGGGAAAACACATGCTACTGTATATAACACCCAGTGAAAATCTCCCTAAACGCACTCAGCACAAAGAGCCTGTGCTCTCCTTGACACAAGGGGGAGTGTCTAATGATGCTAAAAGACAAACATTACAGAATCAACAGGGAGACACACTGGTACTTGAAGGAACATTGTGACACAGAATCCCATCACTGAAGGGTTATAAAGAAGGTCATCATGAAGTCAGTTACTTGTCTTGTAGGAGCTTGTTTATGAAGCAAGACCTGTAAACCACAAGCTGTGCAGAACTCAAGAACCGCATCTGAAGATGCGCTGCCCTTTTCCCCTCAAGAGCAGCAGAGTAGCAGGCCCTCAGCAGCAGAGAGCAGGTGACCTTCAGGCACACCACAGTGCTGCTGCCTTAAGGTCCCCTGCAGCAACTCCCACATTACAGTCAATTAAAGGCAGATTCTGCCTATTAGGTGATCACAGGCCCCATCCAATTAAGTCTGACTAATGACATCTAGGAACTATTATTTAGAAACTCTGGATCAACAGGTTATTTTTAAGAAGAGAAGGAGATTAATAAGAAAAATCTCTGAACACCAAAGTTCCTGGACTGACAAATAATTCTCCAGCTAGACCAAGAGAAACCGATCCAGAAAGCATGTGTCATGCTACTTGGATAAAGGACTGTTCACATGCTGTACACTAGAAGCAAACAGAAATGTGTGCTGACTCACCTGACCTGTGCATACTCCACAAACTGGAACCTGATAAATTCCACTTATCTGTGTCAAACCTCAGCTATACTGCCAGTGAAAATACTAGTGCATGATACTGCACTGACAGTACTGCAAGTTATTTACTATTCCCCAGAATCCGTCATGAGCCCCAAGAGCGGTTTCTCCACCAACTCTACCCATTTTCATTTGGTAAACAGGGACATTTCCCCCGCTTTACAACTGAAGCTAAAAATGGCATCTTTAATTTCATAACTTCCTGAACTTTATCAGAAATGTGTTTTATGCAGCAAGCACCAGCACTAGGAACAAACTGGGGGTATGAATAGCTGTGAAGAACCTACAGAGGATCAAAGTGAATTAAGTACCTCTTCAGGAGGGGATGATGCTTTGAGCAGACTACAAAATATCACAAATAGCAAACCAATATATCCTCTTAAAAAACGCATTTCCAAGAAAACAATTCAAACAGTATTCATAGTTTTGAGGAGTTTTTTGTTTGGGTTTATTTTCTCATATTTTATTGAATGAAACAAAACAAACAAACACAAGAAATAAGATCTGTGTTCCTCACATCTCATCTCTGAAGCAGTCCTTCAGAGTCAACAGCTAGGAGCTCCTCCAAGAGCAAAGGCCAAGAGAGACCACAGTGTGACAATACCAGAGATTCTAATGGACAAGAATAAAAAAATGCTGTTAGGCTACTTATATTTATTGCTTAATTTTGTTCTTATTAAGCCCTGAGATTGTTTTCCAAACCATGTCAAACCAGAAATGCACCCTTCATGAGCACTGCTGTCACCACCTCACAAGGGGGGTGGACTTTGAATCTGGAATTCTCTCCCACTACCAAGCTTTCAACTCAGCTGTAAAAAAAAAAAAAAAGATCATCCCACCCCTGGGAGACTCTGCCTTCTTCTCGTCAAGATTATTAGAGAGGGCCTACAGTTCATTAAGATTATTGCCTGTCTGCTATGACAGCACATATGTAGTTTTGTGCTATCCACTGGGTAACATTCCCGGGTTAACCAGGACCAAGAGTTAAAGTCCAGCTGTCCAGGGCTGAAAGCTCAGGCCAGCAGTCGGCAACCAAACGTGTTTGAGTCTCCTATTCCCCCGAAGGGCTGGCAGGAGGGCACCGCGTGGCAGGCTGCTGCTGTGCCAGGGCCTCGCAGCTGAAAGGAGCGCTCCCTCCTCCCCATTCCCGTGCTCCCGCAACTCACTGCAGCAGGCAGTTCACGCTCGGCGAGTGCCTCCAGTGGCGATAGACGGAGACATGCAGGTGAGGGTGGTGCCTGTAATCCCGCAGGACGAGCCTGACGCTGCAACGAAAGCAGGGCTTGAGCCTCAGCCCACAGGCTCCTTACAGCATCCCATAGCTCAGGGCAGGAATTTCTATCCAAGAGCTGTCACAGCAGAGAGAGCATGGGACGAAGGCCTGGATCAGCGGAACAAAGGACTGAAAATTAAGACTTCTGATCACTTACTGCTTGTACTTATTGGAGAGCAGAATGAACTGGTTCTTTGAAAGCCGTCTGATATCAAAGCGACAATGAGCTTTAAATTCTTGGTAAATCTGTGTCTCATTCAGCCCTGGCCAGCCTCGGACATGAACAACCAAAGCAGGGGGATGACGGCAGGGAGCATCTTCCCCGGAAAAATTCTGGAAAATTTACAATATTGAGACATATCTAAATTTGGTAATACTACAGAGGCACTACTAATATAATCAGAAAATATGCAAAACATGACAAATAAATGGCAGGTTGCATAATACAGCTGTTGGTGTAAAACTATTTTTCTTTTGCCCCAAGATTCACCCAAATATCAGTCATAAAACCAAAATGTCATCATTACCATGGAGAAACCACCTGAGAAACAGCAATGTAAACTGCCTAGTGCCATCTTACAGAGTAACAGTATGAATACATTTCACAAAGCAGAAATTCAACTCATTTGCCATTTTAAAAGGTCCACTGTGTCACTTCTATGACAACAATTTCTGCCAAGGTGGGCCCCAGCACCGGTGGATTCCTCCCCTCTAACGAAGCCATCAAGTAGGCTACTGACCTATGCACCCCACAAACAGGTCACAGACCTGCAATTCATACGCACAATGCTTGAAACACCACCACGGATGAAATTCACTTTGTTCACATGCTCAGCTAACATGGTGAGATACTGCGAGAAAGAAGGATCAGCCTCCACTGCATCACTAAATCAGAAAACAAAACAGAACAAAGTTTTGTTTCTCCAATCCTGCACTGCTACATGGCATCAAGCTCTTCAACTAGTGACAAAACAGGTATTTCAGATCTTAGTATCTTCTACAGAAGTCAAAAAGCTGCAAGAAAAGGGAAGGGAACTTAACTGAAGGCACTGATTCACAGAGATTTCAAAAATGGAAACTAATGGAAAATTATTTGACCCTTACCCAAGTGAACTGAACTTGAGAGAGCTTGTTCAAGAATAAAGAAGTCACAATGTCATTTCCCAACCTCTGGGCCATCACATGGTCTCTGATTTCATTTTTAAAATGTCAGCTTTGACATAAAACTACTACTACTATAAAATAAAAACCTAATTAGAACACGACATTTCCAGTAACACTTTCTTTTGTCCAAAAGGAAGGCCAGCCTGCGAAACAAAAAGTCAGCCAGGGCAAATGGAAGACTGTTTTCCATAGGATCCATCCATGTAACACAATTTTCAGTCAAAACTAAAACATTACTCACTCTGTGGATCTGCACAGTAGCAAATGACCTGACATCAGAAGAACTAGAAGGAATAATGAGGTGGCATTAGAACAAAGCTAGAGAAACACAGTTAAATACATACAAAGCAAAAATGCACTGAAGTGCAGCTAAGTTACTAAGAGCAACAGACTGTATATAAACAAATATTTCTTAGCATCAAACAGATCTACAGAGAAGGAAAGGATTGCCAAGTCCCAACACAAACTGTGAAGGAGTTTTTAAGCAGCATTTTACCTGAACCACAGAGAAATGCATCATAGCCTGCCTCATGAGGAGATTTCTTCTCAGCTGTAAGTGACCAACAAAATCAAGAAGCAGTAAATACATTTAGCATGTTGTGAAAACTGTTGCACTGCAGAATCCTAATTCATAAGATCCACTGTTCTGGAAGTTCTTTTCCCCCTCCCCTCAACTTTGTTTCCTTCCTCACCCTGAAAACTTAATACTCAGTACAAAGTCTGTGCTTCTACCATGCATTTTAAAACACCAAAAAATACAGCAGTGACATGAATGTCTGAAAAGCTTTGCAAGATGCACCTTAAAAAAATTTAACTTTTATGAGGGTCTAAACAAAACTGTGTTGTCTATGTTATTGATGGTATGCGAACCATTTCAAAACACAGGAGGCCCTGTGCTGCAGGACACTGCTACCAGAAGCCAGAAAACATCTGCCTCACAGCCAGCACCAAACCAAGGCCCAGACACAACCTCCTGCACATGCATCACTAACTCTGCACACCAGCCACTGAGCTCCTGTTACTTTGCCATTACCTCCCTCTATTTTCCCTTCTAAGACAGCTGTTTCCTACCTCCCCTTGCCCCTTTCAAGGGCTGCTGACTCTTCATAGCCCGAGACAGGTTCAGTTCAGCCCAACACAGTGTAAAAATGCTGTGTGTGCCAGCAACATGATTCAAACCTGCCCTCACTACCCTCAGCAGCTATCAGGGACATGCAGAACACACATACTGAGAGCCCAGGCTTTGTGTCTGGACAAAAATGTTTATCAGCAACTCCGGGCAAATTCAGCAGACCCACTGGCATTCACTCATGCTTTGCATGTGGTCATCCACAGAGTAAAACAAACTTCTTTTGATATACCTGACTTTGAAGATTTGCTTAAGAACATACCATATCTTGAGCAGCCACTTGCAAGAGCTATAACAGGGCACGGTGGACCTTTGCGATTTAGGACGCTGCTGAAGACAAGCAGATGTCTAAGATTTTTGTCTTTCCTCACTACGTTAGAGAAAAGTTACTGTTCTCTAGTGACCTTCTCTAGTGACTCTCTAGTGAGTAGCTTCATTTCAGAAAAAGCTACTGGAGACTTTAAAAGGAACTTTGGCAGGCCTCTATGAAAAGGCCAAAACACTTATTTGAGCAATATCTACCCGTTTTCTTCCTGGAAACTAACTCCTAAATACTTCCTTAGTCTCTTCCCTCACTCAAAATTTGTAAGCAGCAAATCTGTTCCAGTTGCATACAAAAAAAATGTGAGCAGAACTAACAGTGCAGGGAAAGAGGTTCTAGATGGTTCTATCTGAATGGGGAGCCCTGGAGGATAAACAGATAACCCTGCAATGACTGAAATAAAAGAAAGAAAGAACAAACAAACAGAATCTGCAGTCTGAAATTGCTAAGAAACAAACAGAAGCTCAGAATCCCAGCACTGTTTTAAAAAAATACTAATTTTGTACCTCCTACTTGGGAGTAGGGGTAAGGAGAAATAGGCAAAATTTTGCTTTCCTGAGCAAAACTGACACAGAAAAAAATAATTCACAAAGGAAGTGTGAAATAAGAGAAGTCTCCTACCACTAATGAGATACAACATCTACTTGTGCTCCATTTGAACACTGTATTTAGTTACTGCTTTGGACTCAGTGCAGCCCTATCTTAGGACAAGCATTTGAAATTAGGAAGTATTTTCACCAAGAACTGTATCTTGCTCATTTCAGAACATGACATAAGCAACATAATTGTGAAGCTGCATGTATGGCTGTCTGCAAACCAAATTTGTGACCAATGAAATAGCAGTGATTCAATATGAAAAGTGACTCAGAACAAATAATTTACTACACAATTATTTTATAAGAAAGATGGGAAAATCCTTTGCTCTTAAATTTAGAAAGACAAGAATACAACTGAAAAACATTTGGGAGGAGGAAAAGAATGAACATGGGAAATGACCGACCACAAAATATTTTTCCAAAGAAGACACAGAGATTGCTGAAGGCTTTATTGCTCACCACTTACCTGCACAAAACTGCATATACCTCCAAAAGACTAGATACTCGAGGAAACAGACATTTCTACAAAAGAAGAATGTATTAGAAAACCAACCAAGACAGATGTTATGGTGAGTTCAATTACTTGCATTGCAAATTTGTTAAACGAGATCTAAAATTAGAACACCCCAGGACAACATTGAGGACTGGTTGCATTTCTGTAACCACAGGGCACTGAAGGAAGATATCCTCCCTTTTGGGTGAAACACAAGTTTGAACCTCAAACAAAAAGACCTGTGCATCTCACCTTCTGCACAGATTTTGTTACAGTCTTGGTGTCTATGATAACAGGAAACAGGTTGTGAATATTCCTTTTAAACTCCTCGTAGCTTTCTGAAAGCAAAGCACATGCAGGGAAAGGCATCAGAAAACTGGAGAAAAGCCAACGGTATCACAAAGTAATAGGCAAGAGAAGTGATGGCAGGCAATGATGCCCTCTCCAGCTGTTAGAGCTCAGAAGAGGCAAGCAGCCCTGCTACTTGCTAAGCCCTGCAGGTGCCTGGGGTGCAAATGGCCACTGCACCTCCTGTTCCACCCCCAGTGCAAAGGCAGCAGCCCGGGACAGCAGCTATGCACAGCAGTACCTGGGAGGGGCCTGTAGAACTTGTCGTGAAGATGCATCAGGTCCATGAACATGTTGTGTCCCACCAGGGGCTACGGGAGGAATAAAACACAGCAGCCCATTGGAGCATACTCCTGGAGAGAGCTCAGAGATAAGCAACAAAGGCACACTCAACAGCTGTTTCCCTTCCTCCAGAAGACAGCATCCATACACACTTGCACAGGATTCATCCAGGCTGCAAGGCCCCCAGGAGGACTACTGCCTGCAGAAAATCAGACTTGTGGACTCTCTGAGAGCATATTGTCTCAGCAGCATTCTATTTTCAGTGGACCTAAAGAGCTAGGTGGAGTCTCAATTCACCTGCACAATGCTCCCGTCATCATACTTATATGCTCACTCACAAGGGCAGGGACAGTCTTTGCTGCACATCACCCATAAGTCTCCTAAAGCTGAAATCCATTTGATAAGCTGCATTCAGAACATAAGAATTTCCATACACAGTCAGACCAACGGTCCACATGGTCCAATAAACTGGTCTGTCACGTGCTGAAAAGCACAGCTTGCCCAAGAGCTTTCTTAGCTTAGCTTTCTGCTCAGCTTTCTTAGATGGTGACTCAAACTGTAACACCAGAATTTTTAATACTGTATTTGACACAACAAATTAAAAAGAAATGAAAAAAGAGAGTAGGGATAAGGCATTTTACCTTCTTGGATTTAACAAGTATCTGGAAGAGGTTGGTGAAGCCCCGGGCAGCCAGGAGAATAAGCTTCTTCTGACAGTGGTCATAAGAAGAGTTCTCCAGAAGCTGACGATGCTCTGGACTCACTTTTTTCACCATTAGCTGAAAAGAACAGTCAGTGGATATCTCAGCCTCCCATGTTAGTTGTATGTACATTACTTACTGGGGCTCAGTAATGTTGAAGTCGAGTTCAGCTTCAAGGCATTGAAGGACAGAAAAACCGCATCCCCTGGGACCTTGGGACTGTCTCACTTCTTCTACATGGAGATCAGACCAGCACAAAGTGAGCCTTATTAGTGCTTCTCTACTTAAGAGGGTGATTCCTGCCACAGGGTTTTTCTGAGCACAAAAGAACGTAATTCAATTTAACTCAAGACCAAAATGTTAAGTTCGTGGCACCAAAACCCCAGAAACTAACAGCAATCATACAAACTGAGTCCCCAAAGGCAATGCTTCAGGTGAGAAGGCTGCGTAAAGCTGACACTCTGCGGACACTGGTTATCAGACCAAAATAGGATTAATGAAAAAAAAGATTTCTGTGAGCTAATTCTAAGCAACTGACTGATATCATACCCATAACCATGGTTTGAGAAGTCCACAGACATAGGTTTAATACATAAAATATTGCACCAAATGTAAAATACCAGTAGCCAATAGCAAAACAGCAAATCACAGAGAATAGAAGTCTTCAAAGCAACTACATGGCAGCAGTCAACAAAGGAAAACCACAAAAAAGGCTAAAACTGTACATTCTTTTGGAGGTACTGAAGGAGAGACCTAATAAAGTCTGAAGACACAGAAAGGGTGCCTCCAAAAGCGCCACAAGGACAAGCACTTCCATTTCAAGGGATTTTATGACTACACCACAAACAGAAACCAGAGCTGCTCCCAAGAAAATGTATCCCTTTTCTTGGGATCCCAAAATCAACATTTCCTTTGCCATTGTCTTCTCCTCCTCCTAGACCCTATCATTAAAAGTACAAGGAACATTTCAAAGTCCCTGCAAGAATGCCAGTCCTGTCTAGGTAGAAATCCTCTTTTCAAAAGGTCAACATTTTCATCTCACCTTCTTGTCTGCAAGAGGCTTTGTCCAAACATTTTGGAGAGCCTCCCTCAGAACCAGCTGAACTTCAAGCATATGATAGCCTATGACCAAAAAAAAAAAAAAAAGCTTCAGAGGTGCAGACAAGTCTATGACAAGTCTATTAAGGAAAACACGTTTTTGTAGACAGACACACTGACCATATGTTTCTACCCCAGTGTATAGAAAATATTCCTGGTATATAACGATACACAATACATAAACAAAACAAACAAACAACATACACACACACACAAAAAGAGCCCAAAGAAAAAAAAACAAACTACAAAACCTCCCATCCCAAAAGTCACAGTGAAAATTTCAGGCAAATGAGCTTTTGTAAGGACACAGAGGAGAGAAAAAGACTAACTGAAGAGGGAGGAAGGCTACTACTCTGAAAAAGATACTCTGTGGTTTTCGACAGTTTCAGAGCAACAGATCCAGAAGCCAACCACACAAAGGGTACCAATGCATTTTCCCCCACAGTTGGAAAGGAACTAACCCAGTCCTCTCTAGAATAGCACTAAAAGAGACACCTTAATCTGTCATCTTGTTTACTTAAGTGTCTTTCTTATCACAGGTGCTCACCATTGCCAGGCTATTGAAATATCAGCATCACATCTAGCTGACACAGCAGATAAGAAACATAGAACAGTCCCTACCCTTCATGTTGCACTTTCTGCAAAACACATCAATAGATGAAGCCTTGAATACTCTCTGTCCTTCCTCACTTCTTCAGTATTTTATTCCCTGACCTAGGTTCTGTGAGTAAACCTACAAATTATTCCCTGCAAAAATTCCCTGGCCTTCAAGTCATCACAGAAGTTCCTCAGCTCTGCTACAGTGCTCTCAAAATCTAATACACGTGGTAAGTGTTCTGTTTATCCCCACTGGCATACATGTGTCTACTGGGGCTCCCTGTTGCTCCACATGAGAGGGACCAAACTCCGAAAGGAGGGGAAGAAAATAAACAAAAAAACCAGACCACCCAGGGTTTAAAAGGTTACAAATTCTCCAGTTGCTGCTCAGAGAAGCACAAAATGGAAGACAATTGCCACAAAGAATTCTCAAAGCATCCAAACCACACACTCCTTGCTTCAGAAAGACGTACCACTCCAACAGAGCAGAAAAGCAGAGCCCAGAGATGAACTCCTGATAGGAACTGAGGTGTAAACTGGGGTAAAGAGTTGCAAAGGCAGGATGGTCACTGGTGCTTTCCCTCTCAACAGAGTAATTTAACAGAAGAAAGGACAGTAGCGGCCCCAGAGGTTCATGAGAAATGATGAAGCCACTCAGAGCCCACAGGTGCCTAAGGGAGGCACCCTGTTTCATACCACTCAGATCTTGCAGAATCATAGTCTCTTCTTCTGCTGCTGCAGATATCCAAGAGGTCACTTCATCAATAGCTTTCTTCAGGACATCCCTGTCTACATTATTAGTGCTGGAAGAGTGCAAAAGAGGCAGTGTGAGAAATGCTCTTTACAGTTGAAGCCTTGTGCCTTGCTGTAGGAATGCAGAAGCTTCATTTTGCAACATGCACCCAGTTCTCCATATTGTATCCTGTGATCTCTATCCCCCTTCAGAGACCACGGCATGCCAGAACCGCTGGCAGCAAGGCGTTCAGGCCAGCAAGCTTCAGTATTTCTACAAAACATGACTTGAGTGAAGCTGAGCAATGAACACAGTACCGAGGAGACACTCTCTGAACAGCGCTCACCTGCAGACTTCCCAGCTATCCGCTAAGAGATGCTGTCTAAGGATCTTCTCCTGTACCTCATTCATGTATGGGATTCCATCTTTGAGGAACTGAGGGGAGAAAAAATGCCAGGTTGGTTACATCCCCCTGGATTTTCTCACAGCACATTAGAGAATTATCAGGTTAGTCAGGACAAACAGACTGTAGGCAATCCAACAGGTATGGAGGAAATAAAGGGATATTGGTCAAGTGTAATCAATGTTTTTGCTCTGCTTTTACCTTCCCTTTAGTAAGGTATTTCCAAGCGTCAAGATATCAGATGCTCCCTGCCCAAAATTGCAAAACAGTACTCTTACGGGATGACACAGTCTGAATTTTATGGAAAATGTGACAGTACATAAGATGTAGGTAAACTGATACTTCTGCACCTTCATGGATAGTAAAGACACCCACCACGGTCTGTTTAGTAAATCCTCAGCTCACCAGAGATAGGTTATGGGGGTTTGTTGAGGCAGGAAAATCTGTCTGAGGGTGACAAAGATGTGGTTATTGTCTTTACATTAGTTCAGAAAAAACAGCACTCATCACTCCTGTTGATAATGAATAGCATGATGCATTTGTACTTTACCAAGATGCTATTTACCCCAGAAATCTAACATTTAGGGATACTAATCCTGATTTCTTCTGCAATTGCACAGATTTCCTCTGTTCTGCCTTTCTGGCAGAGAGATTACATACCTTGTTATAGTCAAAGCCATAGTGAGACAGGAACTGAATACTAGATGCAGAGAGGGTGAATTCAACATCCCTTATTCCCAGTGTCGAGGGAAAGAGAAAGAAGTTGTATGAATGCACCACATACCTAAAATGAAAAAAAAAAAATCTCTGAAGATAATTACAAGAAATTACTCCACCTAAAAGGGATTATGTATAAAATCTCTACTGCACTGTCCTCATTGTAACGGAAAACTGCTTTTTTACTTACTTATTTGAATTTTCTTTTGAGAATATTGCCAGCCCTGCAAGAAAGAAACCTCTGTTGAGATGGCAGTTTAGCTGGATGTCTACAGAGAGTGTGCAAATTAGGTAAGGGATGTGGGGAACCCCTCAAAAAGTACATTTGTCATTCACCAAGGTCATAGTGCCAATCTTAGCAACAACTGCCAGGCCACTCCCCAGCTCCCTGAGAGCTGCACAGGACAAGCTTTTACTCCTATGTGGCAAAAGGAGTCAAATCTGAATTAAATAACAAATAGACTGAACAATGGGCAAGAGGTGAGTTGGTGATGAGTCATTGACTGTGCATACACAGATGAGTCTGTGGGTCCAACTATATTACAAAAATGTTTGCAATGAGCTGGGCACCACAGAGGACTGAAACATGGGTTTTACTTCTCAGGTACTTTTTTTCTTCTGTTAATACAGAAGGCTGTATTAACATTAACGCACATTAAGATCTTTCATACCCTAAGACTTTGAAAAACATTTCAAACTGGCTTTGTGCTGGCTTCTGGACTCCTTACTGGTTCTTCATTGTCAATAGACCTCCTACACAGGCCCTTTCTTGTGGTGATTTTTTTGTTATTTTAGGAAAATCAGAAATAGCAGCCTTCATGAGTCCCCTTACTCATCATGCATTGTATCAAATGACACAGCTCTGAACAAGAGCTGTCATCATACACGTCTTGCTTGCATCCTCTGATTTAAAAGCCTTGCATTTTTAACTGCAACCTTTAAATATAGTCAACTTTAGACTATTAAAAAGTTGATAGCATTAAACATTAGAGGGGGGGAAAAAGCAAACATCTCTGGAGTGAGTGAATTAAGGCCAGAGCCACCTGCAGGACCCACCTGTTAGCAAAAGGCCAGTTACCTGGAAGACCTCGGGAGATCACTTTCTGTGTCAGAGCAGCACTTACCAAGCTGAACGAGAGTGAAGCGCTGAACACTCTGCCTGGCCTTCAGGTACCGCTCCGCAGGGGAGTCAAACAGGCTAGGAACAAAATCACAGTTGGGGAGAGGGGACACATGAAGGTTTGCTATGCGCAGGTTGCTCTCACAGGGCTAGAGCAGCAAGTTTCCCTCACATTTCAAGTCCAACAGCTTTACCTGGGCTCGTTGTTTTGTAGGGAAGTTGAATGCAAGCCAGTAAACTCCATATCAAGGGCTGTTGAAATGGAAAGACCACAACAAAATCTGAAATTTGAAGCACGTGCTTCACCAGGACGACGACGGGGGCCTCTCGAACACGTCCCTTCACCATAACCTCTGTCAAACCACCGGCAACAGGCTCAAGAGAAAGGGCTTAACACCTCCAGCTGCCTCACCCCTGCCGGCAGGGCGAGGCAGGGACACCCCCACCCCCTCAGGAGAGGCCTGCCTCACCCTGTGCAGTGCTCAGGGTGCCCCCCCCCAACCCCCTAANAGCCAGGGCTCCCTTTGCAGCCTCCGCCGCTATTTGAATCCCCGCGCCTCAGCGCTCGCTGCCGTGGGCGCAGCAGCGCCATTATCGGCTGCAGTAGCCCTTCAGTGCCTTTCGGGTCCCTACGATCGGGCAAGGTCAGCCGCCCCCTGCGCGGCCGGACGGGGGCCGAGGGCAACAGTGGGGCGGGACGAGACGCCCCGGCGCTCACCCACGAAGGCAGCGCGGCGGATGCGGCGTCTGAGACGCGGCAGGCACCGAGCAAAGATCTCGGCGCCCACCTCCATCGCCGCCCTGCCGCGGCCCGGCCCG
>VZRL01002366.1:1438300-1455526 GCA_013397895.1 Origma solitaria | reverse complement strand
GCGGGGGGGGGGCGCGTTCCCAGCGTGCCTCGCGCCGCCCGGCCATCCCGCCGCTCCGCGCCCGCCGTCCCTTCCCTGTGCGTGTGGCGCCGCGCCCGGGCGGGAAGATGTCGGCGATGGAGGGGCCCTTGGCCGTGTTCGGCGAGCGGACCAGCGGTGACACGGTCCGCACGCAGAACGGTAACGGCGGCGTGCCCCGGCGGGGGCCGGAGGAGCGAGCGGGGGGAAGGGAGGGGCAGGAAGGAGCGAACATGGCGCGGCCATGGTCACCCCTGCCATGTGCTCACCCGCCCCGGTCTGCCGGGGAATAGCCGCCCCTCTCGACGGATTCTTTCCGTCCCGGGCCGCTGCTGCCGGCAGGGAGGGAAGGAAGGAGGGAGGGAAGGAAGGAGGGAGGGAGGGAGTGAGGCAGGCGCACCAGGAGCACACGCCATCCCGCGCCGCTTCCAGGAGTCTGAGTGGCGACCCTCGTCCGCCGTTCTCCTTCCCTTGGTGGCGGTAGACATCGGGGCAGGGCGGCTGTTGCACGGAGGTCGCTCGTCCCGTCCCGACCGCGTAGGGCGGGAGCCGGCAAGGCCTGCGGGGAGCCCTGCAGGAGAGAAAGGGCAGCTGGGGAATGTCCCCGCTGCCCAGCACAGGGGAATAACCTGCTCCCGAAAGTGGGGAGCGTCTTCGAGATGCGTGTCTGTAACTGTGGATCTCAAACACGTTACGCATTGCTTAGGATTGCACCCCAAGTCCTGGGGGAAGGCTGCAAATGCCAACACCGATCTCAGATTCTGAGTAGACAAAAGACAAAGGAAGAAGCCGAAGTCTTGCTTCGTGATGAGACTGAGATTCATTCACTCTGATGATATTTTGGGCAGCTCACTTATAATAAGCCTTACCTTAATTTACGAGTGAGACTGCATGTGATAATGGCACCTCTGGTGCAACGGTATTTCTTCCAGAAAGCTGCCGTTACTCCTCCTAAGCAAAAGAAATAGTTCTGTTGTTTGACGGTCTCTGAGTTACAACTATTCCCATTATACTACCACTTTTTCAATTCCTAGATTAAGTGGCTATGCTTGTGGGATAGAGAAAAACTTGCCATGGTCTGAAGGAAAAGGTTGGTTGTATCTTTTTCCTATATGAAGATGGCAGAACAACCTTTAAATAAGCCAGTATTTTAGAGGCTTCACTAGTGACTCAAGGGTCACTTTTCAATTACTTTAGTTGCAGAAATAAGTGTTTTGTTTCAGTCACAGACCTAATACGGACCAAAAGATGTTTTAGTGATTGATACACAGTGATGCTGTTGTTATCTCTCTGCCTAGAACTGAGAACTAAATGAGAGTGAAGTCTCATGGCATGGCTTGCTGCAGTCAAAAGCAGCAGTGCTACCAACCCCTTCTAAGCAAACACCACTGCTCCTCTGATCTCAGTCCTGTCCTCCATCTTACCGAGACAGCAGAGAAAACATTATTTTTCTGGTCAGTCAGTTTTGCCACGTTAGTTAGCTAGACCGGCTAGGAGGGAAGAGTGAGGCTTGGCACAGGTAGTATTTTTAGTAGCAGCAAGAGTAGCAAAGTAAGATACAGCTTCAGGTTCTATGGGCTGAAATGTAATCCTCTGTTAGGTCACTTGTTGTCAAGTTCCTGAATTGTTGTTTCTTGGCAAAGTTTCTTATGAATGTGAGAATCATCCTAAGTTGGAAAGATAAAACTTTTTTTTTCTTTTTTCTTTTATTTATTCAGTTACCGCTGCATCTGCTATTGCCAATATTGTGAAGAGTTCTCTTGGGCCAGTTGGTCTGGATAAGATGTTGGTAGATGATATTGGGGTAAGTAAAGTTACTTTAAGAAGTGTCAAGAGGAGTTGTATTTCTGTGTAAAAGCGCTTCCACTTAGTCTGCTTCATAGGCCTAATGTGCATGTGGCTGTTTTTTCCGTGGTTCTGAGAGGAATAGGAGAACTATGGTAAAATTGAGTATCAGGGAATGTGTGTTACATCATTTTAGTTTTATCTATTGTGGTAATTTATGTGATATAGTTATTTCTTTTCTGTGGGTAAGTTTTTGTAACCACTTAAAATACTGGTCAGATTGCAAGAACTGAGTTTCACCATTTAAATTACGTTTAACAGCTGCTGACATGTACATCCTGGACTCCACATTAGGAGAAATACAAAAAAAAAATCAAGTAATCTCATAACAATTTTTTAAGCAATATTCTGTGCTATAAAATATTTCAAAAAATTGAAGAAAGTTTGTCATTTTCCAGGCTGCTGTAAGAAAATCCTGTGTTAGAGGGTGGTTGTTGTACGACTACTAATCCAGTATTTGCAAAATGTTTGATGAGTTTCTGTAACGTAAAGGCTTTTCTGATCAAAAGAAGCTGCAAATTCTGCACTGGTAACATTTCTGTTGTTAGAACAGGACTCCTGGTTAAAAAGAAGCAGAAAAGTTTTTGTATAAATAGTTGTTTTATGGACAATTTCAAAGAATAATTAATTTCTCTTTGTATGAATGTTATGAAATACAACAGTGAAAGTGTAATAGAAATATTCATCATAGTCACATTGGATTTCTGCAAATTAGGACGTGACCATTACTAATGATGGTGCAACCATTCTGAAACTGCTAGAAGTGGAACATCCTGCTGCAAAAGTCCTTTGTGAGCTGGCAGACCTGCAAGACAAAGAAGTTGGTGATGGGACCACCTCAGTGGTATGTAGCAAGTTTTACAGGCAGATGTATCAAAAGTCAGTGTTCAGACTTTGTATTTTTCTAGAGATGCTAGTTTCCATATGCAGGTGGTGCTCTGGAAGGGAATTTGCCTACTCCTGTTTAATTTTTTATTTTTTCTTTCTTGAAGGTTGGTGGTAGATGCTGAATTTAGGTTTTTAATTTTTAAGAACTGGGAGAAATAAAAGTGAACAACTGTCAAGGATATAGTGTTGAAAACTTGCCTGAGGCTTTAGATACCTTGGTGAGGATTGGAATCAGGTGGCTCTTGCCTCATGTCAGAAACTGTTTCTAGTTTTGCATTGCAAAAAGTAGTTACTTTGGTTATGTGGAATGCACATATTTATTGTGTTTGTATTTCAAACAGGTAATTATTGCTGCAGAACTTCTCAAAAATGCAGATGAGCTGGTGAAACAGAAAATTCATCCTACCTCCATTATTGGTGGATACCGACTTGCTTGCAAGTAAGAAACTGATAGAGTTGAATGTCTGTGTTTCGTGACTGCATTAGTAGAGACTTCTTGGTCCCAAGTGGAACATGGTGGTTTGTTGCAGGGGTGGTGGGGTTTTTTTTAGTTTGAGTTGGGTTTTCTTGTGGGGTTGTTTGTTTTATTTTTTAAACTGTATTTCTGTAATCATGTAAAGGAATGACAGTCATGTTACTGTCCTTGGAGATTAATTGATCTTAGCCCTTCGTTTTTTGAGGTAACATTTAGAAGAACTGAAAACGTATGTTTTTGTCTTTTTTGTGGGGCTGGTTCTTACCATTGTATTTGTCTTTATTTTACAGGGAAGCTGTTCGCTACATCAATGAAAATCTTGTTATTAACACAGATGAGTTGGGCAGGGAGTGCCTAATTAATGCTGCTAAAACATCAATGTCCTCAAAAATTATAGGAGTGTATCCTTTAACTTGATCAAGTGAGTGAAGTGAGAGTGGTTGATTAGAGAGCTTGAGTAGCTAGGCTAGGGTACCCTTTGCAGCAGTTTTTATAAAACGATACAGTATTAAAGTTCTTGTGTTTGTAATGGGTTTTATAGATACAATCTGGCATGGGAAGGGATATTCAGACTCTTCCAATGTATTGAAATCTGGGTTGGCATGTAACGATAGTTTTAAAAGGGTATTAAAAGGGTATTCTTTCCTAACAATTGTATTGCTTGTTAGAGAGGCTAGATAAAGAGTTGTGTGAATGGAAGAATGTGTTACAGAAGTAGCTGGGGAGTGAATCTAGAGGAAAGAAAGTTGAATTTTACTCCACAGGCACAGAAAAACCTTTAGGAACAAAAAGTACATAAAATGCAGGCATCACATTAGTCTGTAGTAGTTCTCTTACCAGTGTTTCAGCTTTTAGAATTATTTATTCCTTTAAGACAGTGGTGGAGAACACTTTTGTGCAGAAAGCACTTCGGTGCCTTTCTGAAGTTCTTTTTTGGAAACTTAGTTTGGGCACTGTCAGTTATTGCTGTTCGAGGTTTTTTGGTTTTGATTTTTTTTTCTTAAGTCTTCTTCTCCAGCTTTAACCTTAACAGCCTTTTAGTGATGGCGATTTCTTTGCTAACATGGTGGTGGATGCCGCACTAGCAGTTAAATACACAGACCAGAAGGGTCAGGCTCGGTACCCAATCAACTCAGTTAATGTTCTGAAGGCCCATGGCCGCAGCCAGAAAGAGAGCATTCTTGTGAACGGTTATGCGCTGAACTGCGTGGTGGGCTCACAGGGTAAGAACATGCTGTGTTTCATGAATCTTTCATGTCTACTCAGTTCTTTTTGTCTTTCTGTGTGGCTCTATTTACTGGCTACATTCATTGCAAATCATGTGGGTTTTCAGTTCCAGAACAATTGAACAAGAACACAGAATAGTGCACTTCACCAGTGTTCCTTAGACTAAACTCTGCCAGCTAGTAGTGATCCACAAATTGTCGGTAATTTGCTGTAGTTTCCCTGCCTCAGTGTCAGCAGGGTTAACACTGTGATCTGGCGGAACTTAAACAACTTCTGTTGTGGGGAGCCAGTGCCAGGGTTGTGGGGAGCTGTTACATTTGGCAGAGCTGTGCTGTGATTAGGTAACTTAAAAGATGTGAGACTGATAGGTCAGATTGTCATGGTCATGCACATTTTGGGGGCAGGGTGTGTCAAAAGCTAACATAGGTTACAAGAAAGTCTTTTATTGGCATTTTTCTGCAGTAGGGCAGAACTGGAGGTAGAGAAGCAAACAGGAGAAATCTGAAATGTGAAAGTAATGTTAATTTTAATCTCGTATGCTAAGTTGATCTGTTAACTCGATTTGACAAAATCCTTCTTCTTGCTTATTTTTCCTTATCAGGTATGACCAAGAGAATAGTTAATGCAAAGATTGCATGCCTTGACTTCAGCCTGCAGAAAGCAAAAATGAAGCTTGGTGTTCAGGTTGTTATCTCAGACCCCGAGAAGCTGGACCAGATAAGGCAGAGGTGTGTGAAAGCTTGAATAACTGAGGCAGTGGGGTTTCACAGACTTAATTCGGTCTCTTCAGTTCAGGTGGCTCGATGTAATTTTGGCTGAGTACGGGAGGTAAAAACATTTTGGATGTTAACATTTCCCAACAATACTATGGAAGAAGTCTTCACTTTTGGAGGCAGAACTAGTATTAAATCAGTTTTCAAGAAATGCAAGTATATTTGTGCAGTGGTCCATTCTTGCAGAGCTCTGCATTAAGGTTTCAGGAAACATCAGGACAGGATGTGATGGTATATTTTTTAGTACCTTTTTATAACTTTGACATTTATCTTTGCAGAGAGTCAGATATTACCAAAGAAAGAATCCAGAAGATTCTGGCCACTGGTGCCAATGTTATTCTCACCACTGGAGGTATTGATGATATGTGTCTGAAATACTTCGTTGATGCTGGAGCTATGGCAGTACGAAGAGTTGTAAAAAAGGACCTTAAGCGGATTGCTAAGGCATCAGGAGGTATGTCTAAATAAGGATAACTGGTTTATAAACTTATTCTTCAAAGTAGAAGTGTTAGGGTATTTGTTACTAATTTTTAAAATACGGCTTCTTAACATTCAAGGTCAGGATTAGTAGAGCTGAGCCACTTCTTTTTAACTTTGCTGTTGCTTTTATGTGACCTTTGACAAAGTAGATGACTACTGTAAGACTTGATAGCTGAAGATTTACAGTGGGGGGAGAAAAAGCTGCCTTGCACTGTGAACACTGGCCTCTTGTGGAAATCAGAGACATAATTGTATTTATTTTAAAATCTTTATTATGGATGTATTCTTAAGCCTCTGTTTAGACAGTTAAGTACATTGTTTAGATAGTTCAAGGCTAATTGAGAACTCCTAAATCACTAAATACATATTTGAAAAAATACTATGATCCTGTACAGATTTTTATCTGTCAGTTCTTAAATTTGGAAGAAAACATTTCGTTGTGGTAAAGCATGGGAACTTTAACTTGCTGTGGAAAAGAAGTCCTGTAAAAGTTGAACAAAAGGAGCAGTCAGTATCAGTTACAAACTGAAATACTGAATTTATGCCTGAGAACCAGAAGTGCTGTTGAAGAATAATCTATTTAACACAGCCTTTATTTCTGTTTTTCTTTCTGTACACCTGTTCTGGGAAATGAGCAAAGGATGATGTGCTGTAATTGAATGTTAACTTCACTTTTTTGTTTGTTAAAGCAACCGTATGTTCAACCCTTGCAAACCTTGAAGGTGAGGAGAGTTTTGAGGCATTAATGCTGGGGCAGGCAGAAGAGGTGGTTCAAGAGAGAATCTGCGATGATGAGCTGATTTTAATCAAGAAGTAAGGATCTTTTTAAAAATACTCCATTCTGTATGTTCTCTGCTACGTTTGAGAAAAAATCCCATTTATTCATGCTATCTAAGTGGTTGGAGTAGTTGGACACGTGGGAAAGGGTACACAGATCCAGTGCATATTAGAGGTGAAAGTATCAGTATTTAATCACTTTCGTTGCAGCTGGACACTTTGTCAGCCACAGTGTATGAGACAAGCAGATTGCTAGAAAGATTTACTTAAATTTTTGTTCATAAACAAGTATTTCTAAACTGGCTTCCCTTTACAGACAGTGAAGGGAAATAGGTACCATCTGAGTAATTTCGTCTTAATAAAGAGGTGCAAGCTAAATCTTTCCATTTGTAGTGAAAGACAGCATTCACTTGTGCTGGTGTCACTGCTGTCTGGTACCTGAAGACTTGAGCAGCAGTTGACTTAACAAGAACATACTTTAGATAATAACTTATCCACTGCTTCAATACTCCTTCTGGTGTTCATGTTCTTGTTGTGTCGTTTGTGTGTGAATAAAATGCTCTGCCCATGGCACTTGTGTGTCAGGCACATGGTGACAGTCCATTCTATAATGTTGGCAGTCATTAGCTTACCTGAGAGCTGTGCAAAAGGAGTCTTTTGTAATATCTGAGTCCACTTTCCCCTCTTTGGTGGGAAAACATCTTGTCATCATACTTTGACAGGTAGCTTTCTTTAAAAGACTAAAACTAGGTTCTTTCAAGTTAGAAATTAAAACGTTGACTTACTAAGTTACAATATATGTATCCTGCAAGGGGGCATAAGATTTTCTTTTAAATGTTGAAAGAATGAGGCTCAACTGAACTTGGCTTTAGAAGAAAAAATTTAGCAAGAAGAGTTTTAATTTAAATTCTCTTCAACACAGCTGACTTCTCATTCCCTTTTTCCTTAGTACAAAGGCTCGTACTTCAGCATCAATTATCTTACGAGGAGCCAATGACTTCATGTGTGATGAAATGGAACGATCTATACATGATGCTCTCTGTGTTGTCAAAAGGGTTTTGGAATCCAAGTCTGTTGTCCCAGGTGGTGGTGCTGTAGAGGCAGCACTTTCAATATATCTTGAGAATTATGCAACCAGCATGGTAAGGCTTGCACAAAGAAGCAGTGGTGTGTATGTGTTAGACTAGGACGGTGAATCTCCAAGCACTTATTTTCATCTACCAGAAGGCATTTCTGTGGGTCATGAAAACTTAAATCATCTTACGAATCTTAAGATGGTTCTTTAAAATGGAGGATACGAGTTAATTCTTTCTCTGATAATTAGATTCTATGGTTCTTTGACCCAAACATACATTTTGCATGTGAAAATCCCTACCTATTAGTGCTGTTCTTGATCGTGGCTGTATTTCTTCCTCTCTTGTTGTAACTATTGGTTTAAAAACTTTATTTCTCTTTCTAGGGATCACGTGAACAACTTGCAATAGCAGAATTTGCAAGATCCCTCCTAGTAATTCCAAATACATTGGCAGTAAATGCCGCTCAGGATGCCACAGATCTTGTTGCAAAGTTGAGAGCATTCCACAACGAGGCTCAAGTTAACCCAGATCGCAAAAATCTGAAATGGCAAGTATCTGTCTGTTACAGGGCTAGTAAAAGTGATGTGGATTGGTGACCTGGATAGAAAATTGTTCTCCCAGTTTACTGAACCATGATTTGCATAGTAAAAAAAGCATGTATGTTAGTGAACTCCTCTGCCCCTGCCCTTCAGTCATATGTATATATTGCTGTTACCAACTAGTAGTTACACATACTCCCATCTGTATTTCTGCTGTTTCTCCCTCTCCATCTGACAGCATTCTTTCTTTGCAGGATTGGTCTTGACTTGATCAATGGAAAACCTCGTGATAACAAGCAAGCTGGTGTCTTTGAACCAACCATGGTCAAAACTAAGAGCCTCAAGTTTGCAACAGAAGCTGCAATTACTATTCTTCGAATCGATGACCTTATTAAACTGCACCCTGAAACTAAAGAAGAGAGAGGAGGGTGCTATGAGGATGCAGTTCAGTCTGGAGCACTTGAAGAATAACTTAGGCTTTATTTATGTTTGTTTCACTTACACTTCCCACTCTTATAACTAAAATGTTAATAAAACAAGTGGTTGAATGTTGCTGCTATTTTCTTGTGATAAAACTAATTTTTGAAAGCAGGCTTGGTCCTTGCAGTGAGAATTTAAGCTCTAGTATGTGTTAACTAGAGTGCCTACAGTAGCCATTAAGCTCTTTGTCAAGTCAGTGTTTAAGTGTCAAAAAGTAGTGGTGTATGCTTGTTTAGTTTAAGACAAAACAAAATGTGAGCTCTGTGATTAGAAGTTTATTAGTAAAAGGTTTCAAAGCTAGTTAACACTAGCTGTTCATTCATTCCCTCACATTTATCTCTCAACACACATGGCTATTCCCATTCCTCCTCCTATACAGAGAGCAGCAACACCACGTTTTCCACCAGTTCGTTCCAGTGCATACAGAAGAGTTACAAGGATCCGACAACCAGAGGCACCCAGGGGGTGACCAAGAGCAATAGCTCCACCTTGTATATTGATCTAAAAAAAAAAAAAAAGTCAATATAGACAGTCAAGAACATTTAACTACCTTAGCTGACTTTTAACATAAATTACTTCACTGGGATCTAGCCCTCAATCATGTGTGAGCTTGAAACCACAAACACCATATGAGAAAGTCAACATGAGTGCAACTGCTGGTAATTGTAATTTCTTCTGAAAGGGCCCTATCTTCACTGAAGACAACTGAAGTGAATTTAGGGAGGGAAGAATAATACCCATGCTTTCTGCCATTTCTGAAAGAATATTGTGGCAAATACACTTGCAGCAGCAATTTCAAATTCTGAATCAAGTATGTTTGAGCAGTTGCCTAGATTTGCATAAACATGCACTGGAACAGTGTTGGAACTTCTTCAGCTGGGAAACTGCCTGCTAGCAAAGCCAGTGGCCAGAGCCCTGTGAGGAAATGCCTGCTGGGACTCCCACCCTATTTGCTTACACCAAAGTCATTGCAAGAGAGCTGTGCTCACCCTTAAAATCCACATGCACAGAATGGGACAAGTTTGAGTTACAGGAGGCAAACTCATGCCAGCCAACAAATTCATTACCTTTTCTGGATTTACTTTCAGTTCTTTTGATATTGCAACAGATAGTGATGCAAAGGCTTCATTAATTTCAAACAGGTCAACTTGCTCCAGAGTCCAGCCAGCTTTGTCAATCTGAGAAAACAACACAAACAGGAGCTTACTAATCTTCAGGTCTTCTTAGCACCAGAGGCAGCTTTTCATTAGACGTAAATTGGGTGATTGGAACCTACCACTTCTAAAAAGTTGAAGAAAAACAATTTTTTTATAGCCAGCATTGATGACAGAATTCTTAAAGACTACAGGCAAAATTTCAGTGTCAGACAAGTCAGTACAACGTGCTGTAATAATGCTGGCTGCTCATAAAAATATTGACTAATTTTACTCATGTAGTGTGGTGGTGAAATTTTGAGAATCAAACTGTACGTGGTGCCCTTACTAGAACAAGCACTGGAGTCAAAAGCAGGCTTTAACAGATTAAAAGCTATTTTGTCAGATCATAGTCTGACTCTATAAGGAATCTACTTAATAGAGACTTTTACACAGGAAATAGTGAGGTGTTGACCATTAGTGATTGGTGCCACATCTAATTTGTCCAGTCTCTCCTGCCTTTACATTGAAAGTTGCCACTTGAAGCCTTTCACAGGTGACTATTTTGGGATATAGTTTGGCTCATCTTTTCACTTGAGAAACTCTTGTGATGCAATTGCTTACTCTGGTACAGGCTTAGGCATGTTTCACATATGTACATTTTTACTTCCACTCACTTTGTTTCTAACAGCAATGGTTTATCAGCAGAATCATCAGCAATGATATTTCACAACCTAGGCTGGTCAGACCTCCAAGGCTATAGTCAAGGAGGAGAGCCTTTTTCCACTAAATTAAAAAAAAAAGACAGTATGGAATATCCCATTCTTCTGGGAAAAACTTACAATATACTATGTTATTGTAACACTTAATGTATAACATAGTCATTCTGTCACTATAAAGTGCTACTATAAAATACTGAAGTGATGAACATAATGTATGGAGGGTGTGAACATTTGACGACACCTTACAAAGTTTAATCACAGAATATTCTGAGTTGGAAGGGACTCACAAAGATCATCAGAAATGGCCCATATGGAGATGGAACCCATGACCTTGGTGTTATTTAGCACCATGCTCTATGAAGGAGTAGCGTGTCCTATCTATACATTTATAGGTACTGTTAAATACCACTTGTCTGTTCTACAGTTTAAACTAAAACTCTATGCAGTTACTGCATTCTTCATTTAAAAGAACAGTTTGAGATCTGACAAGAAAAAATTTTCGCATTACATTTCTGATTTTGTTGTCAAAAGCCACAGAGGCTGGGTGAGCTGAAGTCAGACCTCCACTTTGCCAGGACATTTCAGATATGAACAAAATAAGGCCTTTACACAGTATTTTAAAAAAATGAGGAACATTAAAGCAAATCTGTTCTTAGATCTACAAGAGCTCTTTTAATGCTCAATTTCATAGCTAAGTTTTAACAAACAATCAGCTGGGGGCTGCCATGGGCTCTGTCTGTATTAGCAAGCAGTGTGGTACCAGCAGGGCTGCTCACTGGGGCAGTGAGAACCTTGTCCCGCGGACTGAACACTGAGCACATCAGTGGGTGCAGTAACGGTCTGAGCACATTAAATGTGGTTTTGGAGTACACCTTCCCATTTAGTTTCACCCGAAAGGAATCCCATTTGTAAGCCCCAACCTTTTCACAGGCCAGACTGAAACACAAAGGGCACCATCCCATTTGCTAATGCAGATGGCACTCACTGGCCCTTCTCTCAGTGTTGTACTATTGCAAATATAATCAGGCAATGATCTGAAAATTAACCTGGCCAGACACAGCATCAGAACCGTATCATGGCAACCAAATCATTCCTGAATTAGGGTAGTTATACACATCCCTGAAATTCGATCTTTAGCCTCCTAGGTTATCTAGGTACCCTTCCACAAACCTGACTAGTCTGTGCTCATTCAAACATCTATACATTTGGATTTTCTTTTTCCAATGACTACACACTAGGAATCGTAATTTTATATACTACACTATTTTGAGTCTTTTAAACTTAGTTTACTTTTTTTCCACTAAGTTTTCTTTAGAACAGGGCAAAACCAAGATATGGTCAGAAAATGAAAAGCAATTACAAGCAAAGATTTTAACATAACAGATACATAGATAGGTAAGTGATTACTTACAGCTTTCCTTATTGCTGAAATGGGCCCTACTCCCATTATAGATGGATCTATACCTGTCTGAGCCCAGGATACAATCCGAGCCAAAGGCATAAGACCTCTCCTAGCAGCTTCCGATTTCTTCATTAAAAGAACAGCTGCGGCTCCATCATTTAGACCTGTGGAATAACAAACAACTTATATGTATTTGTTGATCATTATGGCTTTTACTGTATCACTTTTTCCTGCTTTCATAAGATCACAATCTAAACAAAACAAAAACCACAAATCATTTATTGGTTTAGGTCAGTATTGTTCATATCAGCCAAGTCTGTTCTCTACCACAAACACTTGAAACTGTATATTGCTGTAAATGCAACACATTTGTGATTCTGTTTGGAAAGCAGCAGGTGGAAGAATCAAAGCACAATCTGAAAAAGAAGCACATCAAATTTATTAGGTAGGCTTTGGAAGGGGTAGCATAAGGACAAAGGAAGAAGTTTAAAAGCCACTTGTGGCAGTCCCACAGGAGTAATATTTTCAAACGTGAATTGTTAAGTTTTCCATTGTCCAGACCTGCAGCATCAGAAACCGTTAGACAGTTTAAAAAAGGATGTAGTTTCTATTCTTTCCAGCCAATCAAATATTGCTGTTATTGTCCCAACTCTTGTATTGTTTCATTGAAAACAAGGAAACAAAAGACAACTCTGTAAAGGAATCCTCCACTGTATCTAATATGGAGTTCTACCTACGTTGTCAAACACATTGCCGTTTCCTGTAAAACACATTCAGCAGTAAACACACAGCAGCCACACCCCTCGCAGAAACCCTGCCTTGAGCCACAAGCAGCTACTGTTCTTTTCCATTTCTACTGAAGCCAGATGGACCAACCTGAAGCATTAGCTGCTGTTACTGTCCCAGTTCCATCTGTCAGGAAACAGGGCTTTAACTTTGCCATTGTTTCCAAGTTGCTCCCATGTCGAGGGTGTTCATCTGTTTTAACTTCTATAGGACCTGCAAAACAGAGCATTATCCTCACAGGAGGGTCTAATCACACACACACATCTCGAACAGAAAGACAGCAAAAACAACAGCTGAGTGGGAATATACACCATATTCCTTTCAACCAATTCAGCATTCTTATGTCAGAGACAGCTTCCAACTCAAGGCAGTTTAACAAACTGCTGGAACCCTCCAGCTCCTTCCAGCAGGGCAGACAGCTCAAGTTTTCTAAGATACACAGGAGCAGGTAAAATACTGTCTAGTTGTGCAAAAAACATATTGTTCCTGCTGTGCCTAACCCAACAACTTTTCTTTCAGCAGGAGGTTATATTTCAAATGACACTTCTAGTAAACTTGTTACAAAGAGTAGTCAAGTGTTATTAAATATTATCATTAAACTGGTATCATGAAAACCCTTCATTGGTTTCCAGCCAGCCTAACGCCAGGACTTTTTCTGCAGGGTCTATTCAATGGAAATGTTGAACAACTGATTCTTGATTTCTTTTTGAAAAATTCAGGTTTTTCATCTACCTCACAAGAAGCTGGGGAATTCCCCTGCTCTAGAAACAGACCTTTGGCTCAATCATCATAATAGGTCTATTTATACCCCTAACAGACCTAAAGAGAAGCATATCCAATATATGTAACCTGACCTAGTTAATTAACTAGTAACCCTAGTTATTGTCACTGTGTATTTTACTAGGTGAGCAAGGTTTGCCAGATCAACATGACTGTTTTAAGTTTGGTGCCGCAGGAGTGAAAAATGAAAAATACTGATTTTGGTACCATATCCAAGCCTATGTTAAGTCAGTGCTAGTATTTTCAGAGAGCTACATTGAGATATTCCACATTTACATTGCTTCTCTCTTATTTAAAACATAACCACCGAAAGCTGAAAAAGAGAGCAATAGGCTACATGGTTACAAAAAGGCTGTGTGAGAAACTATCCACTGATTACAGGAGACATAGTAGAAAATGGATTTTTTCCTTAAAATCAGCTCTCATTATCCATTCACACCTACCTTTTTTAGAAGGTACAAGAACAGGAACAATTTCTTTTGTAAAATAGCCAGCTTTCTGTGCTGCCTCTGCCCTGTTTTGTGACTGTACAGCAAGTTGGTCTTGTTCTCCTCTGCTGACTTGCCACTGATTGGCCACATTTTCAGCTGAAACAGGAACAAAATGTAAACTGCCATCAGGAAATGCCAAAATTTTAAGTTGCAAAATTGTAAGCAGAAATGTAGTCATTAATGTTTGCTGTAGCAAGCAGCTGAGTTTGTTGAACAGATTTCATTCTGATTTCCTCATTTTGTTTATTCATGATTCTCTACTATATTTTCCCTTAAGGGTGAAAATTTCTATGTGAAACCTCCTCCCAGATGTTATATCAAATTAAATATAAATGCAAACAAGCTTTTGTAGCTTATTACTTCTCTGAATTATTATGCTCAGATCTCTCTACAGCCACTTTAGAAGAGGGAGCAGTTCTGAAGTCACTCTGTTTCATAAGCAAGGTCTGGAAAAGCAGTTGGCTGACCATCCCATCCAGGGTGCAACAACCTGAAGTTGCAGAACCACGCATATGCACAGGACACTTTACATAACTGCCCCCCACTGTAAATCTGTGCTGCTGAATGCTCCAGTTACATACAGGGATTTTTTTTCCCCTGAAATTAAATTTCTCAGATGTAGGAAAGATGCAGAGACATTAGCTCAGACAGACGAAAACCCCAAAACAGTAGCTTTACAAGCAAAACAGAAAATGCCTTCGATACCTTTCAATATTACAGATTTCTTTCTTTCTTTTTCATGACTACAGCCTAAGGACAGTTTGAAATGCTACACTATTTGCAACTTTAGATTTATGAAATTTCCTATCAGTGAATTCTTTCCACCTTCCCAGTTGACCATTTTATGGACTGTCATCACTTACCTGTTATGCCCATATGATACTGATAAAAAGCATCTGTAAGGCCATCAAGGATTATAGTGTCCTGCAAGGAAGCCTCTCCCATTTTCACCCCAGCTCGCATGTGAATGACGTGAGGAGCCTGCAAGACGGTATTTTTGAAAGGAGTGAGATGTTTACATCTCCAGAGCACAATATAGCCAGACCATTGGAGAGACAGACCCCTGCCCAGTGGCTGGAGGCACCCATCCCAAATCCTGGCAGTGTCCCCAGCTGCCCACTCCACCTGTCCCTCCAGAGCCTGCCAGCTGGCATACCATTTGCCTGTGCACTCCCCTGGTAGCAGATCATCACACAGCAAATGTTGTTTCCTCTCCACAGACTGAATCTATGATTCCTGGGGCCACACGGCTGTGGCTCTCCCATCTCACTAGGCTGCTCCAGGTAGTTCCCAATTGCACTCTGCTGCCAGTGAATGTCAACATCACTCTCAGCACAGGCAGCTGAGCCCTGGCAGAAGAGGCCATCCCTTCCTTGGGCATCACCGGCTCAGAACCATTCCTGAATACAGCCTTGGGATGAACAGTTTGAAATAAAACTGCTTTGCTTTCTTTCCAAGCCCTAATTGCTTGGCGAACAATAACATTTGCAGTTATTCCTTCTTTAGGCTTCTTGCAATGCAAACAAACCTGTCTATTGCTAGTCTGTCACAGGCAAATCATTCCCCACAACAGGGCTAGATGGAAATGAAAATGGAATTTTAAATGCGGTGTTTGCAGGGCACCTTTTCATTAGCTACAGTATGAGCCACTTTCCCTTTTTTAAAAAGAGCATGCTACTGAAGTCAACCGCCGCACATGAAAATTCACTCACAAGCACAGCGACCCTTTCACTCTGCCTCCAGGCGCCAGCCCAGAAGGACAGGGTTTCAACATTGGGCTGTTTGTTCCCAGCGCAATGCGAGTGTAATCCTCTGCTTTACCTTGCTCATACTTTCCATGCCTCCTGCGACCACGATGCTGGAGTCTCCTGTCAGTATGGACTGAGCAGCCAGACACACTGCCTTCAAGCCTGACCCACAGATCATCTGGCAGCTCCAGGCAGGCACAGAGTACGGGATTCCCGCAGCCACACTGGCCTGCCGGACAGGGTTCTGGCCAGCACCTGTGGGAACAAGCAGCATTTTTCTTTTGTCTGTTCTTAAAAAACAAATGGCTGCCTTGTCACTCTCCACAACAATATCACAATTCCACCAAAATTTACAGCTCGCTTCTATTTTCAGCTGGTGGGTACAGGAGCGCCCAGCAGTAATCTGTAAACAGAAGCCTCTCTCATTTATACTGCTGATCAATAAGTACCTGCTACTGATAGTTTTATATCTGCAACTCTCCTTTTGATGGCAGGTCAGATGAAACACTACTTCAGATCAGCCCTAGCCTGTTATATATGTGAGATGAGAACTCATTTAAACTGTTACTTGTTGAACGGTTTCTTCTTTACATCTTCTGTACATCGCCAGCAGTTAACTTTCCCTGAAAGTTCATAGGGAAACCAAAAGCACAATTATGCATGGATGGACCTGAAAGCTTCCAGTCTTTGCTGTGATCCTGATGGAGATAATATGAGCACTTCAGCACTATATTCAAAGAAAACAGTCTTCATCTGCATCTCCCCAGGCCAAAGCTCTTTGTATGCAAAGAATGGACAAGGAGAACACAACATTCAGCAAGCTAAAAATATAGAGGAATCTAGATCTTTAAGTAAGACAAAAATATGTATTTCCTTCCTCCACATTTAAAATATAAACATGCCTGTGACTCTGCTGATTAAACATTACCCTGGAAAAAGCAGGAGCCTGTTCAAAACAAACAATTCCCTACCAGCTGCATTTTTCATTAAATCAAAATATTTGTCTCCAAACAAATGGCATCACAGATCTTGAGGTCGGTCCTGCAGATAAACACAAATGCAGGCCTAGCTCTTAAAATCTCAGTTATCATTAGTTCGGATGTTAAATTTAAGAGCTGATATGACCCAGGCGTGGAGAAGGATGCTGTAACAAAGAACAGAAACTGACATTCACATATACACTGTCGGCTACTTCGGCAACTAAAAAAATCCCCCGAACTATCCCCCTCAACATCCTTTCCAAAAACCCATCCTTTCCAAAAACCCATCCTTTGGGTCACCCAGAGCGTCGGGCAAAGAAGCCACGATGCCGCTCAAGTCCTTTGTTAAGGAACCGTGTTCCCAATGGCAAGGGATAACGTCCTGGAAGGTGAAACCTGAGCTGTTTCAGTGGGACAACCCCGGCGAGAAGCGGCCGTGGAGAGGGAGCGCCCGGCCGCGGGCGGAGAGGTCCCGCCGCCGGCCCGTACCTGCGGTGAGGACCTGCCCCAGGATCACCTCCGACACCTCCTCGGGGGCCAGCCCGGCCCGGCGAAGCACCTCCCGGATGGCGGCGGCGCCCAGCTCGTGCGCGGGGAGCGACGACA